>KE156704.1:157784-182083 GCA_000411055.1 Leavenworthia alabamica
TGATTGAAGATGATACGACAAATTAGGGCGTAAGTTTTTTAAAATTTAAGGTTTTAAACTCACTTGGACAATTGAACAGAAGCTGATTAACCGAAATATAACTGAACCAACACTGTTCCAATAGTAGTCACTAACATCAGTTCTATAAACTAATTTTAGTATTATCCAATTTATTTTACTCAAATCCGGTTAAATATTTTTTTTTTAATTTCAAATTATTTTAGATTTTGATTAATTCGGATTTTTTTTGTTATTTCTCTTAGTTCCGAATTATTCGAATTTACTTCTAAAACCAGAATTGAGTAAAATAAACCGGATTGCTGATTATCTTAATTATTTCGGTTTCAAAACATATTAATATAAAAACCGATAAGATTTTGAAAATAAACCAAAACTAATTCGGACTGGATTTGTAGGATCGAATTCGGGTTCAGATTTTTGGATTTCCAGTGAAATAGACAGTTATCTAAAGTCTTTCTAATTATATATATCACAAACTCTGATTCTTATATTCAGAAACAAAAACAAAAACTCGAATGGAAATAAAGAAGTTGGAGAGATCAACAAATGTTTCTAACTAAATCTAATAGATAACTATCAATGCAGTTGAGAATCAGTAGGCATAAACACTGGAAGCTGATCACTTCTCTGTGATCTAACCTGTTGAACATAACCACTCAATGTGTTTCCTCTAACTCTTCTACCACCATCAGAAGTTATGTTGTTACCAAGAGAGCCTCCAAGAGATGAAGAAACAAACCTGCCAGCTTCTGGATCCCAAATTACTGAACTCTCATTATTAGAACTCAAGTTTCTTCTAGCTGCATTGACAACATGCCTTGTCTCTTCTTCGTTTAATGGTGATTCATTAGCTGATGATGACATGTACATTGGATTGAAGTGATCTCTCATCAAACCTGGATTACGAAAGCTACACGATTCTGAATTAGCTTTGTTTGGTTGTCTAGCATTTTTGGTTTGATGGTAACTTGTAGGGCTGCTTCTTCCGCTTACATTGCTACTGGTTTTGAATGGGTTATGTTGGGAACTCACTGGAAGAAGTATTGATGAAGATGCTCTTGCTTTTGCAGCTGCTTTAGATGCTTCGTTTGAGTTAAGTTTCGCTAGCTTCCATGGATTGATCCTTACTTGTTGACGTTGAGGTTGTTTCTTCTGGTCAGGATCTATGGTGGATTGTACAGGTCCAGGCTCTAAATGCTGTATAACATCATCCTAACCAAACAAGGCGAAATTATACAACTGAAGTAAGCGATTCGAATTTGTTTTTGTTTTCTACCTGTTGATCCATGAATATGTTTGGAGGTGTACACAATGAGGAAGCACGATATTGAATGCTTAATCCAAGAGAGCTTCTTCCACTCGCAGCTGTCACAGCTGAGCTTGTAGGTGAAGGAGGCTGGCTTGTTTGGTCTAACCCATCTACAAGTGTTTCAGTTTGTGCTCTTAAAGCAACAACATATTCATATGTTGTGATTCCCTAAACCCACAAAAATGACATCAAAGCTCAGTTTTGTGTTTCGTTAATCTAAAGTCGAAACTCAGCAACATGATGCATAAAGTATATATATACACAAAACCTTTCGGATCAAAATAATATGGAAAAGGAAAAGCTCTCCAAGAGGTATTAAAGCCAGAAACGAGAGAGTTGTACAAACGATCTGCATATAGAGAAAGCAATCTGATCATTGATAGAAGACACAAAACAAAACCGATATTGTCATTGAGAAACTTTACCACAACAGCTGCAAATGGAGGACGAGAGAACCAAAGTCCAAGCTTTTCAGTAATAAGATGTTCCATTGCCTTTTGATCCACAAAGCATCGAACAAATACATAAACACCAACTCCAAATTCAACTATAAGCTGTCATTATATTTCCAAGGTTATTATATATTACCTAATGAGAGATAAAACCTTAAATGTTGTTGGAAACATACCCATAAAAAGCTTGCTGCCATAAGACACACAAAGCTGATATAGTTTTTCTTCCCCACACAATTATTCAGCCACTAAGGAAAAAAATAGATACTTGACAAGTCAGTTCAAATGCTAAGTCATCAACTCAAGAACAAAACATTTTCAATATACCCGGCAATGATGATCAAACACATCGATGCACTTGCCACAACTTCGACAATGCTTGCTGAATTTACGTACCTTACACAAAAAGAATTCAATGTTACCCTAGAAGAAGCAGTGACAAGCTTCTAGCTATAGATCAATATACTAGTATACCTCAGCATTGCACAATGAGCAGAACAAAGCTTCTTGTTCATCACATTGCTCTTGTTGAGTATCTTTACGACAATCTTGTATTACTAGACAACCACAAATGAATCTTCCTATAGCATTACAGAAACCTGAGCCATGTCTAGTATACACTCCACCATCAATTACTGAAGCATTCTCTGAAACAGAGATAACACTATAAGAAAGAAGTATCTATACACATCATCATTCACAGAGCACATACCAGGAACATAGTTACTACTCTGTGACTTATGGTTTGGAGTGTAATCAGCCCTTAAAAAGATTTCAGGATCAGCAGGATCAATACCAGTGCATCGGATATAAAGAACTAAAACCACAAACGCCTGTAAACAAATCATTAGATAATAGAAATATGAGATTAATGAGATATATAACAAGTCTTTTGCATTTGAGACCTTTAGAGTAAGAATTGTCTTGTTCTTACCAGGAATGAGTAAACACCAAAGGCAATATATTCATAGAGTTTGTTTCCAAGAAATGGAGCAAAGAAGGCATAGTAAGCAACAGTTAACAAGAAATATACAGTTATAGCAACAACCTGCACATCAACAGATCATGTTAGATAAAACAAGTAATACATCTTCAAAATCTATATGAACTATACACATGTGCATACACAAACACATTTATTAACAATTGCACAAAAAATTCACAATCTTTCAAAGCAAAGTTGAGTAACCTTTTGAATACTGAGTTAAAGTATACAAATTTATAAGAGGAAGAAGGCTAATTAGCTAGTTGTAAACCTGAAATGTGTGAGCTGGAAGCTGCCATCCATGTCTTCTCGCCATTGGAGTGAAGAAACCTAAAACCCTAAAAAAGAACACAATTTGAAACACCTAAATCTAAAAACCCTTGACTTCGTTGCAAAAAATGGAAGATCAATGATTTTTTTCTATAGTCTTTTATCTATTTAGAGTGTCTCTAGGGGAAACAGTTAGAGAAAAAAAAGAACTGAAGAATGTTAAATACTGGATTTAACTTAAAACTTTTATTTTCGCTTTCATTAAATACCTAAAGAAAAAAAAAATATTTAAATTTGAGTGTCAGAATTCAATTAAGAGAAAAACTACGTGTCGTTTAAGTACCGCAAAAAACGCTACCTAGTTCCTTTTTAAAATGGTAAAACGGCGAATAAGTTTCCCCTTTCCTTTTCTCTTTCTACAAGTAAATCGAAATCTCTGATCAGAGACGAAGAAGAAGAGAGATCTTACATGGCAGATAACGCAGAAGCAATAATAGCGAGGATCGAAACCAAATCGAACAAGATCGAAAGCTTACTCAAACAGTAATATACTACCTTTTGAATTTTCTTTTTCCTTTTTCTCAGAGATAACCTTTTACTTCGTCCAGGTACAAACATGTCGAAGCTTTGAAAACAGCTCTTGAAGGATCACCTCCAAAAACTCACGATGAACGCTGCAAGGTCTCTATCTCCTCCACTTCACTAATCTCTCTTTGTTAATTTCCATAAACAATAAATGGTTAGGTCAAAATTGATTGCAGTCAGCTAATTGGATAGTTGTGCACAGAGCTATAATGGCGATAAAAGATATTGAAGGATTGCTTAATGCTCTTGACGCTGAGTATTTCGATATTCTCATGAAGTAAGTCACTGTAACATCTATGGCTTTTGTGTTCCATTGATAGAAAACGTAAGTTTTGGTTCTGAATAGGTACTTATACAGAGGCCTTTCTACTGGAGATCGACCTACATGTGATCAGTGTTTCAAGATTCATGAGAAACTCACAGAGAGAGCTGGTTTGGGTTGTATTCTTCGTTGTCTTACTGATACTGTAAACACCGTTTGATCCATGATTGTAAGTTTGTAACATCACTGTTATGGCATTTGAACAAAACCATAAGTGTAACATCTCTATGTTCTGTTAGGATGGTGCATGAGAAAAAGTTGAATGTTTTGGTAGGATGGTGCATGAGAAAAAGTTGAATGTTTTGGTACGATGGTGCATGAGAAAAAGTTTAAAACATCTGATTTGAATACCTATTTCACCAAAATACACTTATTTTTTCGGACAAACATTTCTTCAGTTAATCATGTTTAGAGTAGTACTAAGATGAGTAATCTATCAAAAAAACGATTGTCAGTATTGTGTAAATGAGACCAACGCACAAAAAAAAAATTATACGGTGAGTAATAGAGACACTAAGTAAATCTTATAACCGCAGAAAAATAATGCACCGACCGTCGGACGAAAATGAGATCCAATAGACCTAGAAATGACATTAAGATGGTCACGGACAATAGCGGTTGGGATATTGCGATAAGAAAACAAATTCGTGATAGAGAATAATATGTCACACAACTCTCATTTATTGAGTAAAGATGAAAGAGAACGTGTGAAGGTGAAGGGCCAAGAACATGACTCGAAACACTCTTGTTCATTCCATGTTTTTAGTCTACAAGCTTAGCTTTCCGATAACTCTCTACCGAATCCACTAGTGTTTCCTCTAATGGCCGGTAAGTCCAACCCAACTTCTGCAATTTCTCTGAACTCACCTTTACTCTTTCTTCGGCTTCCATGTAACTGACCATTGCATAAGTAAAAATTCAAACATTGATCTAAGAGTTTAAGGTAAGTGACATTGTTTGTTGATTTACCTCTTTGGGTAGTTGTAGTTTGGATAAATACTCTTCAGCTTCTCAACTACAACTTGTTCTTTAACTGTGTGGCCTGTGCATATGTATCTTCCTTGAGCTTCTGCTTTCTCATAAACCAAAAGTAAAGCTTGAGCCACATCACGCACATCTACCAAATATCGCTCTTGATTCTGCCGCGATTCAAAACCATCTGTATAAACAACACAAAAGCGAAATCAAGACTCGAGTTTTCACAAAACCCATATGTAAAAAAGACTTTTTTATACCTTTTAGAAGCTTGAGAAGAATCAGGCTACTAGCATTTACTGTGTGTTGCTGCAGTATAGGTCCTAAGATAACAGTAGGGCAAATACTGAGAAGATCAAGTCCATTTCGTTTTGCGAATTCAAAAGCTTCACTTTCTGCTTTTGTTTTTGACAAACAATACCAATTCTGCTAAAGGAACTAAAACTAAGTAAACAAAAGATGTAAAAACTTGTGTTTAAGGGATTGAGGAAGTAGTAACCTCAGTTTTCTTGCAATAGTCTTGGTCAGACCAAGCAGACTCATCTAAGACTTGATTCTTTGACCACAAAGGATTCATGGCAAGTGCAGCAACAGAGGAAACATAGACAACACGTTTCACATTTGCTTCAATACAAGCTTTAAGCACATTCAACGTACCATCCACAGCTGGTGCAATCACTTCAACCTACAAAACAAACGAAAGAAGAGTGAGACTATGTAACATAAAGCCAACTGAGATTGAAGCTTCACCTCAGGATTTGGGACTGAAGATGGTGGAACAGGAGAAGCAACATGGAAGACACCAGAACAACCAGAAATAGCAGATTGAAGAGAGTCATAGTCAAGCAAATCAGCTTTAAAAAGCTTGAGATTGTCACCAGATTTCTCAAGCTTCTTCAAATGAGCATACTTTTCATTATCTAATAACAAATAAAACAAACTTAAAAGACTAAATCTTGAAAGGTGAGATTATCATAAGCTCCAACACAGACATAGCTAAGCTACAAAATTTGGATATTACTATTGTGGGTCAAGTACCTGGGTCTCTGACGGTGCCATGGACGAAGTAATCCTTAGAAAGGAGAAGATCAACGACCCACGAAGCTAAGAAACCTCCAGCACCAGTTACGCAAACTCTTCCTTTCTCCACTATCGTCGTCATTTTCGATCTCTTGATTCTACAGAGAAAGCAGGAAATAAGATTCCATCTTTGATCGATGTTTCTTGAAATTTATCTAAATGCCACGTGGCTTTATCTTCCTTACCAAAATTGTCTTGGTACGACTTTTTACGTGCAATGTTTTTTTTTTTTTTTGCCAGATAATTTGTCTACATGGGCCAACTATAGACTCCGGCCCATATTTATATGTGATCGGGTACGATCTCGTAGTGCTTACGTGGAGAAATAACAACCGTATGATGTCAATCACAAACTAATGTTTTAACCATTTTATTCAATAGATATTGTCAATATGGGCCAACTATATCCTCTGGGCTCCGGCCCATATTTATATGTGATACGATCTCATAGTGCTTACGTGGAGAAATAATAGCCGCACGATGTCAATCACAAAACTAACAGACACGTGGATTATTCAGTTTTTCTGGTTTATTAGATTTTCAAAAATTATACACGATAACTTGTTTTATTTAGTTGTGGTTCAAGAATTTTAGAAAAAAGAGTTTGGTATTTTTTATATAAACATTAATTCGTTAAATAACTGAAGTCAATTATATAATATAAACCCTAGATATATATATGGTTTTGACTTTTTAAATCGTTTAATTATATGTATTGTATAAGTATACATAATAGAAGAAATCAATATTTGTGACAGCATTGAAGACCGAGCACTTCGGTTCGTTTTGGTTTATAATCCAATTCGGCTATACTTTGGTTTGGTACACCAAAATCTGGTTGAACCTAAAACAATTAAACCAACAAATTAAAACCCTAACAACGCCATTAGAAGAGTCCTCAGCCTCTACCGACATAGGGGATCCACCTTTTCAATTACCGGACCAGCCAATCATCTCCGGTCTAGGGACAGAGCTTCCGACATCTGATGATTGCTGAAAAAAATAAAATACAATTTTAACACAGTTTAAAACGTGAAAAATAATTATCTAAATTAAAAAAAAAACATTGGTATTAAACTTAGCTTTACCTCTAACTCATCTGACATGTTTTTTTTCTGAAAAACCAAAAAGCTAAATTAATAATATACAAAATTTTATTCACCGTTAGATCTCTTATAGTATAATTCTAAACCGTTGATTATACAGTACAAAGAGTTAGATATTATCATTAAATTGAATTTATTATATTTTTTTTTTAACAATGATGAGTAAAGCTCTTAAATCACTAGAAACAGTAAACCTAAGAAAAAAATGTCGTCAATCTCATCTTCTTCAATCAATCACCAAACTCATCATTCCTAATCTCGATTCTGAAAATTCGAGTTAGAAACAGTGAGAATTTGAAAAAAAAAGTGAATCACAAATGGGTAGTTCAACGACGGAGTGTGAATTTTGCGGCGAGAGAACGGCGGTTCTGTTCTGTAGAGCAGATTCAGCTAAGCTTTGTTTACCATGTGATCAGCACGTGCACTCGGCGAATCTCTTATCACGGAAGCACGTGCGTTCTCAGATCTGTGATAACTGTAGCAAAGCGCCAGTCTCTGTACATTGCTTCACCGATCATCTCGTCTTATGTCAGGAATGTGATTGGGATGTTCACGGAAGCTGCTCTGTTTCCGTTCATAACCGTATCGCCGTCGATGGATTCTCAGGTTGTCCTTCGGTTTTGGAGCTTGCTGCTGTATGGGGAATCGATTTGGAAGAGAAGAAGAAAGATGAAGATGATAATGAATCGCCGGAGAAGTTTCGAATTCCGTTTGATCCTTGGGGTTGTGGATCTAGTATCGTTCAAGATCTGATCGTTCCTTATGATAATTCAATGAAGAAGCAAAGATCTAGTGGATTTGGTAGGTTTAAGCAAGTAGTGTTTCAACAACTTGAGGAGTTACTAAAGAGAAGCTTAGTTGAAGGAGAAGGAAACATTACTCAGCAGCAGTCTCCAACGACGTCGTTTACATCTTTGCTTATGTCAACACAACAGTATCAAAGTCCTTGTGGTAATGCTGCTACTAATCATAGTAATAGCCAAAACACTCAGGTCTCTTTCGTTACTGATTCTTTCTTGATTGTTTTAGTTAAAGAGGTTTATAGTCTTTGGTTCAAGAATTGTGTTGTTGTTGTTGTTGGTGTTGTTACAGATATGGGATTTTAACTTGGGACAGTCAAGGAACACTGAGGAATCTAGCTCAGTTGAACCTAAAGGCTCTGGTTTTACATACGATCTGAGAGCATTCAAAGATACTCAAAAGGTAATAATAGCTAAGTGATTAAGTTTCGAATCGTATACCGCTTAAATTCTCCATATATAAACTCTAGTTAGTGACTGATTACTTATGTGGTATGTGTTGTTCTTAGTTCATGTTATCTCATAGTTCAAGCTACATGTTTGGTATATCTTTGTTGGTGAATTTGTGCTAAGATATTAAACAACAGGATGATTCGATCCGCTCAACCTCGACCAAGAAACAAGAAACATCTATGAACAACAATCTTCCCATGGCCATTCACTCACATAAAAGTTCTACAGACTCAAGTGACTTGCATTTCACTGAACATATTGCTATGACTAATAATAATACAAACACAAGATTGGTTAATGCTGATCTAAAGCTGTTGGGACAGAACAGAGACAATGCTATGCAACGGTATAAGGAAAAGAAGAAGACAAGGAGGTGGTTATTGTCTTCTTCTTTCTTTTAACTTTGGTTTTATTAGTTAAATTTGTCTCTCAAGAATCTTAATACGTAGTTGTGATTCATCAGATATGATAAGACTATAAGATATGAAACGAGGAAGGCTAGAGCTGAGACTAGGTTGCGTGTTAAAGGCAGGTTTGTGAAAGCTACAGATCCTTAAGTATATATATATGTAAGATCATATAAGTTAGAACTTTTGTTTTTTACTACTTAGACTAGCTTGTAAAATATGTATCTTTGTAATGTGTCTAATACTATAGTAATTTGTTTTATATCATGATTTATTTTTGTACTTTAGTTTTATATATAAAATCATGATATAATTGCTTTCTTATGTTATAAGTTTAACACACAAACTACAATCCAAACTACTGTTTTACAAGCCAATCAAAGATGGGTGTAATTGTAAAATAATAAATATAAGGGTTAGCATTAAAAGAATCAATAAGTTTGGGGGTGTATAACAAAAACAATTATTCTCTGAAACGAGAATATTTAATTTTCTAACACCGGAGAAAGCGAAGGAGCAATTTCAGTAGCAGCGAATCTGGTCTGATCTCACTTTTCTAATTCTTAGTCAAAAGGTAAGATTTTTTCTCCCTCTTAGTTACAGATCTGTCTCTGATTCGTCTTTGTCGTCCATTGAACTGTAAGCTTCATCAATAGATCTTAAGAATCATTTTTTTCCGTTTGACTGATATGATGCTATGTATGATAATAAATGGATCCGATCGAAAAAAATTAGATGTCTTTCTCGATCATGTTGATGAAATTCGCCATTTTTATGAACTGGGTCTCAAGGTCTGGGTTCTACTGTAATAAAGCTGGATTTTTTCTTCTATATCTGCATGTATTGTAGTTGGTCAGATCGTTCCACTGAGTTTTGGTTCTATTGTGTTTAGTGTTAACTTTGTGTTTTTCGATCTTTTGTTCTTGTTTTGAGTTAAGTCAAAGTTGAAAACATGGAAGGGACTGTGTTCACACCTTGTTTAGAAGGAATGAAACTTGTCAAGACTGAACATGGTGAGATGCTTACTAAGCCATTTCTAGAGCTTTGCAAGACGATCTTGCCTGTTATAGGTAACAAAATACAAAACTTTTTTGTGATGAAATACAAATCTTGTTTTGTTTGTGTCCTATAACACATGACTTCATTTTCTTTGGTTTCTGTTTTTTTTCAGATAAGTTTGGAGCTGCTATGACTCTTGTGAAATCTGATATTGGTGGCAATATCTCGGTAAAATTCTCTTTTACTTTCCAAGATTGTTTTGCCCTGTTTCTGACATAGTTATGTGTAGCTTTGTTAACTGAGATGACCTCTGTGCATTGGATTATTGTCTTACTATATTGATTTGTTTCTTTGTATAGAGGTTGGAGAAGAACTACTTATCTGATCCCGACAAGTTCAAGTACTTATACACCGTTGTTCAAGTCGAAATTGAGTCTAAGACTGCAAAAGGATCATCTAGTTGTACCAATGGTCTTCTCTGGCTAACCAGGTAAACAAAACATACCTTTAATTCAATAAAACCAAAACCATAAATATCACTTGATGATTGATTCTTTTCAGAGCAATGGATTTCTTAGTTGAGCTCTTCCGCAACTTAGTAGCACATCAAGACTGGTCAATGTCACAAGCTTGTGGTGAATCATATCAAAAAACACTCAAGAAATGGCATGGATGGCTCGCTAGCTCTACCTTCTCTGTATATACTTTAACCTTATCTCTCATTCTCTATCTGATCATCATCTTCTCTATGAGACATAGTAAAACCTTTATGTGTTCAGATGGCTTTAAAGCTAGCTCCAGATAGGAAAAAGTTCATGGATGTTATAACTGGTTCTGGTGATATCTATGCCGACATGGAAAGGTTTTGTGTTGAGTTTGGTCCGTTTCTTCAAGATAATCATAAGTTTCTGGTAAACAAAGACTTTAAACCATTACAATTTCTTCAGTTTCATCACAAAATTTGATTTTTTTTGTTTTGTTTTATATAATATTTTTTGCAGGCTAGTGTTGGTATGGATGATATGAAAGCTTCTTGAATCATCATCTTATGATTATCGTCGGAATCAATCTTCTTTGCCGGCAACTTCGTTCTTGTTTTATACTTTCTCCTTCGGATTCTTAAACTTTAAACCTTTTAAAAAAACATAATAAATGTGTCCTGATTTGGTCTGTATTTAAAAAAAAAAATATTATCGAATATCTATCTCTAATCCCATAAAACCGATTTTAATTCTGGATTGCGGTTATATACGAGTACGGTTAAATTAAATTTGTTTAATAATAATATAAAAAATAATATCAATTATAATATTCAAAAAACTATTTAACTTCTATTAGAAAAGTTAGATAATATATTTACTTATATTAACCATTTAATTAATTATATATATTTTTATTTTATATTTAAAACAGTTACAGTTATAATACTACCGTTAAACAAATAAGACTTCTATTTATGAACATATCTAATAAAAGAATCAACAAATATTTTCTTGTAAACCACGACAAAGAAATATTTTTTAAAATTATAAATCAACCCCAAAACTCTAAAATCATAACATTTTGACCTCATTTACGTTCTGAAATATTTCTTCCCATTTCATCTCCGTTTAGCCAATTGAAACGACTTCTTTAGAAACTGATTAGCAACACGATCATTTCTATAACAAAGAACTCTCAAGATTGTGTTTGGATCAGACCGGTTCCATCGTCCAGTAGTTGGAGGCATTGGTAACTTCTGTCCTAAGCCAACCAAACCTAACCCACTTGTCTCACACGTTACAATACTAAAATCTTCTATAAGTTGTTCTGTTGGTTGACTCATGAGTTGAATCACTCCTTCTACTATCTCTGCTTCTCTATCCACAACTTCTTCAGGTATCAACCCTTCACCACAAGTACAAAATACTCGTTTCAAGCTCTCGAAATCTTCTTCGATTAGGTTATGATCCGATCTACTAAACACTCGAGAGTATCCACCAGCGAGAAGAACCATCAAGAATGCTTCAAATGATGATTTCATTACCTCTTTCATTGCTAATGATTGAGCTCTATCCGCAAGAATCGCAGACATTAATGTTAAGTTCTGTTTCAAGATCCGTAAAGCTGGTCTTATCCTTGTGTTACTTATGTAAAGACTCTCGTAGAAGACTGAGTTTGAGTCGTGAAAAATCAATCGATAAGCCGCGACTTCTGAAACATGTTGGCAAGCTGATTCTATTCCGGTGTATGTGAAGTCGAAATAAGAAGATGAAGTTTTGTTTCGATGGCGGTAATGTTTTCGAGTAGGTGGAAGAACCCTAGGGTTTAATGAGAGTATTTTGTTTAGAGAATGGATATGAGAGCTTAAGAAATGTAATGTGTTGAGACGAATGTATAAACGTTGTGTTCCTCGGCTTGTTGATGGTCGTAAATGGTGGCCATCGGAGACTATAGATGCTTTCTTCTTGAAATCTTCACCTGAGGTTGTGCAAGGCATAGCTCTCTTCCATAACTTGACAAGTCTTGAATCTTTATTACATCTTGTAAGAGGAGGTAGTGTAGGGATGTAACTCTGTCTTGTTCCTGAAACTTTCAAGACTTAGAGACAACGAAATAAAAACCATTGCGTCGAAAAGGTTTTGATTTGTCTCTTACCACAAGATGCAACAAATGTGGTGTATTCTTGGAAGAGTTGTTCTAATCCTTCAGCAAGATCATGAACTAGATCTTCTGTAATATCTATCGGGATTTCGAAGAATTCATCGATCGTATCCTTCACTAGCTTCATCAACTCTCCTGCAGATTGTGCATAAGGTTCCGATTTTGATTTCGGGTTCCAAGTCTACAAAGAAACAAAACAAAGGTAAGAAGAGATAAACCCTAATGTTACTTGCATCTCAAGTAACATATCTTAAACCTTACTTCAGTTCCTTTTGCCCTAAATAAACACTCTTGAACTTTCTTTAACTTCTCTTCAATCCATTGTCTTAAAAGACTCATTAGAATAGAATCTATTTCATAAGGAACCATCTCTTGTACAAGCCCTTTACCACCATCATCACATTCTTCTGTATCTTCAGCCACCATTTGAACTAAAACCTTCTCAAGTTTACCAGCTGATTGCAAAACCTCAACAGTATCTCTCGAGATAAACGATCTTCCAGCTAAATATTGCATCAAGATCGAGCCATAACATTGATGAAGTGACACTGAAGCAACACCAGCAGCAACAGAGTTCCATCTTTTAAGTATTGGGCTAAAACATTCACGTTCTCTTAAAGCTAGTTCTTCTGTTTCTTTAGCTAGGTTTAACAGTGTTCTAGCAGCTTCTTCTTCTCCTTGTTCTGTAGCTTGTGTGTTTTCTATAACCTATGTAACAAATATTTATTCAAAACCCTAAAACACATTTATAACATGATCTTGTTTTTATTACCTTAGAAAATGCGGTTTTAATAGATGATCTTATGTAATAATCGACACGATCTCCTGAGTTATCAACTAACTTCACATCACCTTTGTCTTGTCCTTTCCCTTGAGAAATTGTCATGTCTTCTCCTAAGATTCTTGATGATGATAATGCTAATGGCAGAAGATTCTCTATCAATCCCATACTTCCTCTTTGGAAATAATCATGGTAGCTTAACAACCTAAATAACCATAACCACATGATTTAGATTCAAACATTTTCATAATAGTGGTTAGGGCCAGGTATTCGGTAAACGGATCGGGTTCGGGTAAAACACATTCGGGTTCGGATATATCGGATTTAAGAGTATAGTATCCAATCGAATAAGGAAATATTGAAAAAAATAATAGTTATATTTAAAAAACTTAACTAAAATTTCAAAGATATAACTAAAAGTTTTAAAATAATTTAATTATTTTTATATATAATTAGATNAATTTTCACAAATATAACAAAAATTTTTTAGAATAATTTAGTTATTTATATATCTAATTAGATCTTGGGTTTTTTCCGACAGATTCGGATTCGGGTACGGGTTTTCGGGTTTTGAAATCTAGCATCCAATAGAATATTTTTTTGGATTTGGATTCAGATTTGGATAATGTTTTCGGATCGGGTGCTTCGAGTAGATTATTTTGCCCAGAGCTAATTGAGGTTTTTTTAAGACAACTACCTTTTCTCGGTCCATCCTTGCATGGAGGCTAATGTCGAGTTCAAAAGTTTTACGTAAAGAGCTTCACGATCAAGCTTTTTAGCATCATTAGCAACTTCAGCCAACATTGCATGAGAAGCACCAAGTAAGTCTGGTTCCATTTGTGACGTCACAACATATTGATGAAACAAAACCCAAGTGAAACAAAGATTATGAATTGGTCGTGTGATCCCTAATGTTGACCATGTCTTCTTCATTAACTCTAAAAGCTCATCGATCTCATCAAGAACTAATGTCTCATCTCTTACATCAAATATAGATTGCAATAAAGCAACATATAGATGAATGTTTAGAGGATAAGCATCAGCCCAATGACAAACATCAGTTGAGTTTCCATTAGTGCCACGCCAAGATAAAGACACAACTATGTTACAAAGTGTTTTCATAGTGTCTGAGTTTTTGCTTGTATCAATAGGTTTTGTCTCGCTTTGTCTTAAAATTTCTCTTAAACGCATAGCTAAGTTGTTGGTTTTTTCTAAAGGAATCAATGGGTGAAGAAGAAGACCAGCTTCAAGAACTTTGAGTTGTCTTCGTTGCCAGAGTTGGTACTCATGTATATCACCGAACTCCGATGTTTTCAAGTGTCGTAGAAGCTCTAACGGTAAAATTATCGTCTCTGCACGTCTACCCGTCTAGAGATTTAAAAAAAAAACTAAGTTATTTTAGTTAACTTGTATAACAAGTAATCAAAAAATTTAACTTACTTGACCAACAAGTGTTCTCAATAGTGTCTTCCGAAGTCGGCTGTCTCTTTGTTCTGTCACCCTCATTTGTTGTCTCATGATCTCTGCCGAGGTTAACGGCCTTCTAGGCCGAGAAGGCTGGACGGTCAAGAACCCGGATCCAGGACTAATATGTCCTGAGCTACCACCATTAGGAGACAATGAAGTTGTTCCGGCTCCTCCATTGGCTCCTATTGTTGTCATACGTCTAGATGGAGATCTTTTAAGCATCTTTAACCCTAAAGCCCGTTTAACCCGGCTAGTTGGAGTTGTCACCACCTCTTTCCTCCCTGAAGACCCAAACCCAACACCATTTGAACCTGTCCCTCCTCCTCCATCCCCATGATAGTCATTGTTATTATGCGCCGAGTAGAACGTAAGAGCAGTCCTACCTCCAAACCCTGGTGATGATCTACAAGATGTGAAAAAGATCTCATAAGCTGTTTCACGTATATCATCTTGATCAAGCCCTTCAAGCTTCCCAAATGGCCAAAGAAGGTCAGTATTAGGGCAAACCACCGAGGAACCTCCTAGAGTTACCGAGAAGGACTCATGCCGGTGATGATGAGTCATGGCGGAGGAGGAGAGGATGGGAAAGGGAAAACTTGACAAGAGATATTATGAAATAAGATTACACAATGAGATAGGAAAGAAGAAGACAAAATACATTTTCTTGTTTATTTAAGGCAAAACACTTAAGAAAACAAAAAATAAAACAGAAGGAAGAGAGGTAATGAGAGTATAGGTGGATGAGGAAGATTACAACTTGGAAAAAGGTAGCTAAATTTTCTAAGTTAGATATGAGTTAAATTAGGAAAACTCTTAAAAATATTTACTATAATTAGCAAATCTTCTATTTATAGTAAATTATTTACATCCTAATCTCATCTGTAAAATCATATATATATTCTTTAGTTGCCAACGCAATTTACTATGTTTGGTTTATGTTAGATGCTAGTAAATATTGTTCAACTGGTCACCCAAGAATGATTTTTTTGTTCAAAGAAGCTTAAGAGATTATTGTATGAATGGGAAAAGAAATAAAACAAATGTAAGATGTTTGCTTAATTAAATTTTATTATATAGTTTCCATATGTAAGTTTTTAACAATATATAACACCATTTATGTGATTATCATTTATCATATTATAGTATTTGTTTTCTTCCTTAATCATAGAATACGCACGTTGTTGTTTTTTTCCACCGACCTCCTCGTGATTAGTTTGGATGGTTAAGCAAAGTGAAAATCGCCACGTGGATGGACCATATTGAATGTGATCATATTACTTGTCGTCTTTGTTCTTCTTTACACCACAAATTCGTGACACGTGTCCTTTTACAACACCATACTTTGTTGTATTGTCTCTTACTTATAAAGGACCAAAATATTAGTGTACATCGAAGACACTGAGAACATCTTCAATTATTAAGAAGAGTACACAAGAAGAAGAGAATGGGAGGAGAGGCAGAGGCTTTGGTCACGACCGCGCCGTTAGCTCCGGTGACCGGTCAACGAAAAGTAAGGAGTGATTTGGAGGAGACATTACCAAAACCATGTAAGTGAGATTATTAATATTTAGGATTTTATTGTCTAAGAAGACAAAATTGTTAAATTTATAATTTTGAAATCCAATTTTAATAAATTATTGTGAAAACATGAACATTTAAAATTAAATACCTTACGAGTTCTTTAATAATAATATTAAAAAAATATTTATGAATTTACAGGTTAATGTGTTTTTTTTTTGTTGACTTGTTCTTATATTCATACACTAATTAGATTATATTTTAAAACTGTTCATTATAGATTAAGAATAAATTAATTATCGTTTAAAAAATTATATAAAAGCTAACTATTTAGTTACTCTTTGTATTATTGGTAACTACAATTTTTTCCAAATTAAGAATCAATAAATAAGTTTTAACAAAAAAAATCAATAACTTAGCTGTCATTAATTATGTTAAATAATAAAAATCATATACATTAGTTAAAATATATACATAATTAATAATCTAACGGTTAAAAACAGATCTGGCAAGAGCATTAGCAGCTCCGGACACAGAGCATCCGAATGGAACAGAAGGTCACGACAGCAAAGGAATGAGTGTTATGCAACAACATGTTGCTTTCTTCGACCAAAACGGTGATGGAATTGTCTATCCTTGGGAGACTTATGCAGGTTATTATATATTCTATGTATATTTTTCTATCAAATATTAAAAATAGAATATTTACAAAAAATATATAATTCTTTATTTTTCATTATTATGATAACAACATAATATATTGTTTTTTTCAGGATTTCGTGACCTAGGTTTCAACCCAATCTCCTCTATCTTTTGGAGCTTAATCATCAACTTTGCGTTTAGTTACGTCACACTTCCGGTATGAAAAACTAATAGCGTCCGTCCAACTATTTTAGATATTTTAAATAATTTTTTTTATCTAAATATGTTTAGAATATATTTTTAAATACAAAAACATCCGTTTTAGTTTATAAAAGGTCAAACAAAAATTAGTTTTACAAAAAACATATAAAATTTTAAATTTATAATATATCACTAGGTTTAGAATTTTTTTTTAAACATCTATTTAAACTATTGGATATCTTAAACAACCGTTTATGTAGCATATCCACTAAGCCGAGTCTAAATCTAATTTTAGTTAGTTTTTTTTTTATAATGATTTATCTATAATATTGTGAAATTTCTGTAAATAGAGTTGGATACCATCACCATTATTACCCGTTTATATTGACAACATACACAAAGCTAAACATGGAAGTGATTCAAGCACCTATGACACTGAAGGAAGGTATAACATTCAAATATATAAAATATATAATATTTCCAAATGAAGTTTTCTTGATACTCAAGTTTGTAATATTGTGATTTATAGGTATGTTCCGGTTAATCTCGAAAACATATTTAGCAAATATGCGTTAACTGTTTCAAATAAGTTATCATTCAAAGAGATTTGGAACTTAACCGAAGGAAATCGAATGGCCGTCGATCCTTTTGGATGGTTAGTTCTCTATACATTCTTGGTTCTTAATTGATGGTAAACCAAAATTAAACCGGTTGGTTTTGTTGTGTTTGGTTATGGCAGGCTTGCAAATAAAATTGAATGGATACTACTTTATATTCTTGCAAAGGATGAGGAAGGTTTTGTTTCTAAAGAAGCTGTGAGAGGTTGCTTTGATGGAAGTTTATTTGAATATTGTGCTAAAAAGAATAAAGAGAAAAACAATTCTAGAAAACAAGACTAAACATTTGTTTAGTTGATGAATAAATTATTGTGTGATTTAGTTTCTTTAATTTTATATTGGTATTTAGGTAATAAATTTGTATAATATATGTGTTTGTAAACAATGTTTAAAAGTAATAAATCGTGTCGGAAATAAAATGTTATTACGATTTAAGCTAAAATTATACTCAAAATTTTTAAACTTATTTAATTGACCTAAAATAATATAACGGATTTGGATGAATTTTTTCGAATTGGATTTTTTCGGATTTAGATTTTTTTTCATGAAGAGATTCCAATTTTATAACTGTGTCAAGTCGACAAAAACTTCATCATATGTTATACAATAATAGTTCAACTATATAAGTTGTAGTTGAGGTCAGCCTCTTCTAACAAGATTCTAATTAAATAATATTTACTTATTTTATGTTTTTTTACCCTTAAATAATTAGCCAGATAAAATAATATAATTGTTACCTCAATATTTTCTTTAACCTATGATCTATCAAATGTTGGATAAAAAATATAAAAAAGTTGAAAAACCAATATATATAGGTAAAAAAATTCAAACAATACAAATGATTTGTTCTCACATAAATTAATAGTATATTCTTGATTCACTTTTTTTTTTTGTTCCATGAACTCTTTATTACTATTCACCTTGTAATATCATAAATTCCGTATAAATCAAATATTTATTAAAATTTTGTATAAACAAGTCAATTTCATAATATTTTGTTATTCTACTATATGTAGGCTATATATTAATTTCTTTAATTTCTCATATGTATTTCATGAAAGATTTGTTATTCATTGTTGCATTTTGATTAATAGATTTTTGAGGAAAAAAAATTCAAGGATTTTTTGAATGAAAACATTATTAGAAGTATTATAGACCTTCTATAAATTAATAAATATGTATAAATTAAGCAATTTTCAAAACCATTTTGTATACTTCTTTCTTTCAACGTGCAGTGAAGTAATATTTACAAACAAAAACAATTGGTTGATATATAATATTACTAATTATAGAAGTTGGATTAATTTATTAAACAAATATAAATAAATAAAATATACCAAAAGAAACAATGCTATAATTAATGATAACCAACACATTTTAGGTTCTCACATTTTCAATATATATTGCTTTTGCATAAGAAGAAACTGAGAGCATCTTCAATTATTAACAATTATACAAGAGAGAGTAAAAAAGATAGAATGAGAGGAGAGGAAGAGACTTTGGCCACGACGGCGCTGTTAGCTCCGGTGACCAGTCAACGAAAAGTAAGAAGTGATTTGGAGACAACATTACCAAAACCATGTAAGTGTGATTACAATTTTAATGTGTAACATGCAAAAAAACACATGTTATGTAATAACCATTGCAATTAACATGACATGAACATTTTTTTATCTAAATTTCTGTGAGAACATGAACAATTTTAAATTAATTACTTTGCAAACTCTTAAATAATAATAATAATAAATAAACGGTTTAAAATAATTAATGATCTAAAGTTTAAAATAAAATTCAGATTTGGCAAGAGCATTAATAGCTCCGGATACAGAGCATCCGAATGGAACAGAAGGTCACGACAACAAAGGAATGAGTGTTATGCAGCAACATGTTGCTTTTTTCGACCAAAACGACGATGGAATCGTCTATCCTTGGGAGACTTATAGAGGTTATTATTATTTATTCTATATTTTATTATCATAAAAAAAATTCAAAAATTCATAAACATATATATCTAATTATTTTATTCATAATTATCATAACAAAAATAAAATATTTTTTCCAGGATTTCGTGACCTCGGATTTAACCTAATCACCTCCATATTTTTTGGCTTTTTCTTAAACTTAGCGTTTAGTTACACTACACTTCCGGTAAAGAAAACAAATCTCAGGACTCTTAGAATCTAATTTTAATTATTATTTATATGTTTATATATATATATATATATATAATATTTTGAGTTTTATGTAAATAGAGTTGGATACCATCACCATTATTACCGGTTTATATTGAAAACATACACAAAGCTAAACATGGGAGTGATTCAAATGCATATGACACTGAAGGAAGGTAAACATTATAATATACAAATATTTTCAAATAAAGTTTTCATGATATTCAATTTTATAAAATTATGATTTATAGGTATGTTCCGGTTAATTTCGAGAACATATTTAGCAAATATGCCCTAACTGTTTCTAATAAGTTATCATTCAAAGAGATTTGGAATGTAACCGAAGGAAATAGAATAGCTGGTGATCCATTTGGATGGTTAGTTCCCAAAATGGTTATTAATTGTTATACATATGGTAAACCCGTAAACCAAAACTAAACCGGTTGGTTTTGTTGTGTTTGGTTATATTAGGTTTGCAAATAAAGTTGAATGGTTACTACTTTATACTATTGCAAAGGACAAGGAAGGTTATGTTTCTAAAGAAGCTGTGAGAAGTTGTTTTGATGGAAGTTTATTTGAATATTGTGCTAAACAAAATAAAGAGAAAAACAAATTTCGCAAACAAAACTAAACATGTGTTTGGTTGATGAATAAATTATTGTGTGATTTAGTTTCTTTTAAAAATAACAACAAAGCCCACATATGACCAATGTGATTAGTTTGTATTTTGAACAATGATCCTTTACATTTCTTTTAAAACACCTTAATTACCTTAACTCTTTCAACAGTCAAGAAGTGACTAGTGAGAATGTTCTTGATTACAAAACCTCTAAACTTACATGTAAAGCTACATGTGTTAAGTTTGGTCTAGATTCATAATTTTTTTAAATGTAATCTTAAAATCTTAAATTGATCAGATTAAACCGGATTTGGTTTATTCGATCAGTTTTATATTATATTCATATAAGATGTGACAAAAATATAATTAGAGAAACTGAAATGTTGATAATTTATTAAAATCAATATTTTACCATTTTATAAGTTTTATTATGTTAAAACTCTATTGAATTAGATAAAAGTTTTTGATTAATTGATTACGGTTAAATTTACTTATAATTTGGGATATCAATGATGAAGCTTTGTGTTTTAAAGTTTTGATAAAATATTAAAATGTGATAACCCAAATCTGAAAGAACAATATTATTTACTTTTGTATGATTAATCAGGATTTTAATTAAACTAATTACATTATTAATAACTAATAAGTATAGTTTGACAATAATAATTCAATTCCATAGCGCGTGAAAGAACGTGGAGTTAAAGGTGCGTGAGACTTTAGATGGCGCGAAAAAGGGGATTTGTGTCTTGCATTAAACGGGTAAAAAAAAACATCCGGGTGGTCCGCAAATACCATTGAACAACGTGTCGTTTTTAATATTGATTAAATTTTGGTCTGATCCACGCGCCCTTGTCGTTTTGTCCCCCTAAAACGACAGCACTTTTAAATTTACTTTCGGTAATGTTTTGACAGCATTTCTCTCACGTATTTTTTATGATCTTGTTATAAAATGTTTTTTATTTATGTCAGTTTGAAAAATATTATGAATATTAATAAAGATATGGTATTTTATTTACTCATATTTTATAAAAAATAATATATTCAACTGTGTTTGGCATTTAAATGATATAAATAAAGAATTTTCATTTTGCTGTTTTACTCATAAACACTTGACAAGATACATATATGTCATGTAATCATTATCATACATGTACAATTTAAACGATTTTTGTTACAAAAATTTGATCTAATTATGGTGTAAATGTAGAATATTAAAAAAATTCAATAAAATGATAAAAATCATTAACCCAAAATGTGTATATATATATATACTTTATATAGTTTAAATTACTTATTTTAGGTTAACATATTTGTTTGAAGTTGTTCAAGTGATATGCATAAATACTTATTAATTTTGCAATTTCTCACTAGATATGATAATGCATACAAGCATGCAATAATATTACCTTATCATATAGTTTTTTTACAATAGTTGTGTATATTACGATATTTATCAGCTCAAACATATATATAGATTTATGTATATATATTATTTAAATCATGAAAATTCATTTCTGGAATAGTTATGTATTTACAAGCGTGAGATCATCATCATCATTATCCTCAACATTTGATTACAAATTATATATCATGAATCTGCTTTTTATTCTTTTCTTTATGATTTCAAATGATATTGATTCTCAATTTGCTTCATGATCTCAATTCCTCAAGAGAGCAAACACAATTCATGATATAATACAATAGACACAATTTTAGTTTGTGGAATATAGTATTTTGATTCGTTAATTAATTAGTATTTTATATTATAGTTTTTTACAGTTTGTAAAATTTTTATTGTAGCTTATTATAAATTTTTTTTTTATGAATGCAAAAATAATTTTTAGTTACAATATTCAATTATATAAATTTGTTTCGATAAAAAATTATATATATATACGATATTCACATACTAAAAATATTATTTCCACAACATTCGAATATTCGACGAATGGTTTAACAAAACTCATATTTATAATATTATATCATGTTTATTTGCCTTGTTACTAATTACTTGATAAAATCTTTATTTATTTATTTATATATCATATCCCTAGCTTTTATTTATATATTTGACTATTGACCAATTTGGATAACTTTATATTTTTCGTATTTTGAAGGTATATCAACATAGTATATGTGAATTCAATCTATAAATGATATATCAATTTTGTCATAATATTAAAATATTTATCTCCTTTTCTTACTCAAATTTGGAACCTTTTTAATTTTCTTTTTTGGGTTCATGCGATACGCTTACCGAAACCGAATGAATTCTCTTTAATTTCTTAAATAATATTATAAACTAATCTATAAATATATTTTTATTATTTTTTCCTTTTTTTAGGACAACCCTACAACGCACTTGGCTTTAAACTTTATAGTTAAAGCAATGCTCGTGCCTTTTGTCCTATAAAAGAACGACACAAATAGCCCAAGAAAAATACTATTAAAATACAAAAGAAATGTGTAATAAAAATTTACACACAATTCTAGAATAAAAACTTTGAAATTTAAATATTATATATATTGTGAAATAACAGAATCTAATATTTGATATTGACTAACTGATGGTTCTGAAGAGTTTCAGGTGTCTTGAGTTGAACTTAAAATACACTTTTAAAATATTATATAAATATAGTTTTTATATAAGCTGGACCAATGTTTATTAACTAGCCTTATTGATTTTTACAACTATGGAAAATATATAAGGCAGAGTTATTTTTAACATTTTTTATTCGTTTACAATAAACTTATGTTACACTTAGTTTCTTATTAGTGATTAAGTAATTAAGTTTACAATTTATGTGATAAATAGATAAATAAATTACATTATATATACACCATAAAGAAACAAATTTTTTTGCTTAAAACATAAAACTTACTAATTTTGCTGAAAAAATTTGCTCGACAAAATAAATTTAACAATTTTTATTTGCCTATTTGTTGTCATTTATATTTTCATTAATTATATCCTATGTTTTAATATAAATACATTTTAAGTTTTAAATTTTGTTTCATAATATTTGTTAATTCATATTTTTAATGTAGATGTTTTATAAAATTTTGAAAATTGTTTTTAATATTGATAATATTTTAACTAATAAAATTAACTTAAATTAATATTTATCAAAGAAAATAATAAATTTTATATTCTATCTTTATTAAAGGTTTTTTTATGGTTAAAAATCTAAATTACTCTATATTTTACTCTATCTTTTTTCATTTTAATAAATACTCCTTCCAACATACAATTTTTTTTTAATTTTATCATAAAACTTTCATGTATGGTAAATTGGTAATTATTAGCTCTAATTACTAATTATCATTTTAAAATGTAAATTATTAAAGAAAACTTATTGTGTTATTCCAACAAATAGATCAATAAAGTATGAAATATATGCAAGCCATGATTTTGATAAAAAGAGAAAAATTCAACACATCAATTGCGATTGAAAAAGTTTTCAAAAGATCATCATAGCATATCAAGAGACATGATGATGAACAATCTCATCATTACTATCTATTTATAATAATTCCTATTATTAAACCAAACTTTACTTTATTTTAAATCAATCATAGTCCTCCACGAAAAAAAGAAAATAAAAGAAAGGGATATTAGGGCTTATACATTGTTTAATTATAAACAATTTTGTTAAAATACATGATTATTAAATTGAAACTAATTTAATTACTAAAAAAACAATATCATATCACAAAAATTTTATATAACACCGGTGTATTCCTATTTATTAAAATCCAACATAAAATTTCAACATATAAATATATTTTAAGAGTAATAAAATTTTAGAATGTTAATAAAATAAAAATAAAATTGAAATAAAATGATTACTCAGTCCAATTAATCCAAAATCAAAC
>KE156707.1:16190-27927 GCA_000411055.1 Leavenworthia alabamica
TTACTCTACAAATCAACATTGCCCTCCTCCCTCCTCCGCCGCCAGTGCTTGCATGCGCTTCACCGCTCCCGGAAAATGTACAAACCGTTGTTCCTTTACCTCCGGGAAAAACCCACGCGCCGCCGTTAATCCCTCCCGGAATCGGACCCAAAGGATAAAACCTCATCATCTCATTCCCATCAGCCGAGCACCTAGCGTCTTCATCACACTCGCCACCATTGATTATATCGGATCCCAATTCCGGTCGTGATCTTGATTTCACTGCCTCCCTATATTCCTCAAACCGGGTCACAGCTCTTGACCCGTTTTCAACTTTAAAAATCATTTCAACCCGACCCGGAAACTCTTCGGAGCTCCAACTAGATTGGAATATAATCTCCACGACGTTTCTCGACGGATGACCATCGGGCAGATCGGTCAGAACGGGCAATACAGAGTCAGATGAAGCTCTAGCGGATACACTTCGCCGGGTCGAATGATGAGAATTGGAATCTGATTCGGGTCGACGTGATGAACGTAAACGCCTTAAACTCGGGTCGGGTATTGAGCTTTTCTTAACGGATCCTCCGGGTCGGGTATCAACAACGTCTTTAACGCTTTTCCTGCAACTATAACTTGGCATCAAGACTTTACCGTTGTTGGAGTGATGATGATAAACATCGTCGAAAGCTCTTGATTTGCAATGTAACGATTTGACCCACCCGATTGGCATGTTTGGATATTGGATCCGGGTTATGTCTTCTCTTCAGAAACTGAAGTTGATGATGCTATGTTTAGAGATTTGATTGGTGTTTGTTATGTTATGTAATGAGGTAACGTATGAACAAACAGTGTCCCGCCGTATTAATATGAGCGTTTTATCGGTTGGTGTTCTTTGGTAGTAAATGACAATATTACCCCTTTTGATCTTGGGTACTGACCCATGTCAACGTGAGTTCTCAGCTTTTTGTCTCTTATTTACTACTTTCATGAACTTTACACAAAGTAAATTTGTTTAATAGAATGTTGGATATATATATAGTTAATAGAATATAACATATTTTAGATTAAAATAATAATTTTTCTGGTATTTTTATTTAAATTTTAAATAATGGAACCTACCAAAAATGGAAGATTGTCAATTTCATGAAAATAACAAAAGAAATAAAAAAAATATCTGGAAATGAAACATTTAAATGGATTATGTAAAGAGCTTATAGATAGTAGACAATAAAAAATAACATTTAATGGCCCATTATATTTTAAAACCCAAAAAAAAAATATTACATGTAGAGGTGTTAAAATGGGTTGACCATGACCATTTTGATCCGTTTAATTTTGACCATTATGATTATGGTCAAATTTTGACCGTGACCACTACCGCCCGTAATTATTAACACCCAAATCCATTATAAAAAATGGTCATGACCATAGAATCCATTTTGTTTTTGTTTTTTGATCATTACATGTATATATTTGATTATTGTAATTTGTATACATTAACGTTTTATTCTTGTTTTCATGTTTTAGATATTTTATATTTAATGTTATATTTATAACATTTAAACAAGTTTTAAAGATTCATATTTAACATTAATAGTTTAATAATAGACTTTAGTAGAAGAACAAACTAAGTGAAACACACAAATATCTTAAACTTCAAATACAAACTTAAACATTCGAAACAAACTTAAACATTCAAACTTCTAAGAACAAGAGTACATAAACTTCATGCTTCATCTTTTTCTTCTCCAATATTTTCTTTAAAGAACTCAAATTAATCACCTAAAAACAAGAGGACATAAGCAACAATATCAAAATATCATACTAATCTCTATATAAGGCAACAATAACATAAAACAATAAAATCAAAATGTCATACCAATCTCTATATAAGACAACAATAACATAACACAATTACACAACAATATCAAAATGTCATACTAATCTCTATATAAGACTACAATATCAAAATACCATACCAATCTCTATATAAGAAACAATAATATAAAAAAACTTATCAATCTCTTCATAGTCACGTAACTAATTCCTTGTACATATCAAAACTTGCACATTTGAAGGAAGAAGTGTACTCTTATACTTGTTTAATACACACTTCCTATGCTAAATGAAGACTCCATTGTAATGGGAATACTTAGCACATCACACGCCATTGAAGATAACTCCTGAAATCTACTTGCATTATCTTTCCAAAATGCCAAAACATCTAAGCTTTTACATGCCAATACATCCAAAACTGGCTCATCCAAATAGTGATCTAAAGCAAATTTTCCACTAGCATAGTCTGTTTGAGAAAGAAATGAATAAAATCCCTGAAAAGATTATCAATAACATGCTTCAATCATTAATCAATAATAATAACAGACTAACATATGCTAAATGAGAACTAGAGAAAGAAGAGAACTTAAAGTATATGTTTTTAGCATTTTCTTATATCCGGTTGTATTTTTTTCAGAAGTTCCTACAGTATTCTTGACCCTATAGATCTCAAAAAGTTTGTCAAGCTTCATACACACATGATCTAACTTTGATTGACAAGTTGATGCATCTATGGTATTGAAGCAATAATGTAGAAATTTAAACTTTAACCTAGGATCAAGAAAAACAACAACAACATCAAAAATATCATTATATTCCTCCCAATACTTATCAAACTTATCCTTCATATTACCTACCATATGACAAAAAACTTCATCATCAGAATCTTCATTAGCTCTCAACCATATTTTAACTTTCCATACTTCTACAAAGAAGAGATTAGCAGTTTGATAAGATAAGCCAGAAATCAAATTTGTCATCTATGCAAATATAGCTAAACAGTTACAAATCAACTCTGCTCTTGCCCACTCAAGATCTGTCGGATTACTTTGATAACTCGAATCTTCCTCTGCAAGTTGGTCAAATGCTTATTTGTACATGATGACTCTCTCTAGCATCAAATGTGTTAGAACTAATATTAACAGTCACATATGCATAAACAAATGCATAAACTAATACTAACAGTCACAGTCATAGATGCATAAACTAATACTAATAGTCACAATCACAAATGCATAGAAGATAGAACTAATACTTTATCAGCACTTGATTCATCTAGTTCTACTGTGTATGGAGCCGGCTTGATCTTCTTGTCCTTTAAAACAGAGGTTTTGTTATTGTCCTTATGGAGCCAGCTTGATCTTCTTGTCTGACTCTGAGCCATATCACCTTTTTCTTTTAATACTTCATCAGCACTTGATTCAGCTAGTTCCACCGTGTATTGAGCCGGCTTGATCTTTTTGTCCTTCAAAACAGAGGCTTTGTTATGGTCCTTATGGACCTAGCTTGATCTTCTTGTCTGACTCTGAGCCATATTACCTTCTTCCTCCATTACTTCATCACCACTTGATTCAGATATTTCTACAGCGTGCAAAGTCTGCTTAATCTTCTTGTCATTCACAACAGAGGATTTTTTACAAAGCCGCTTTGATCTTCTTGTCTGAGCCAAATCATCTTCTTCCTCCGTTCCTTCATCTTCAGAACCAGAAACTTCTACATAAGATGGTCACGGAGCCTTCATTTTCTTCATAACAAAAGTTTTGACTTGCAGCCTACTTGATCTTCTTGTCTGTGTCGGAAAGGGTCTTGGACGTTTAGACTTCAATTTAGTCTTGGATGAAGAGCAACATCCTAGTTTTATGTTGGCTTTAGTTTTTACCTCTAGTTTTGGAGGCTTAAAATTGGGTCCAACATAGACAACAATGTCAATGATAGGAGATTTGGACTTGGAGTCCATATAATCCTAAGTTCCAACAAAGCAAAAATTAACGAACTAAGAGTTAGAAATCGAGCTATCACAGACAAAATTGAGCAATCAACATACAAAATCGAGATATCCTCAGAAAAACCCAAAACTTGAAAACCCTAATTTAAAACTTCAAACCTAGAACTAATCTGAGAAAATCGAACCACGAAAACAAAGAGGGAGAAAATGAAGAAGGAGATGAAGACAATGAAGAACTAACTAGAGAAGTGGCCGAAAATCATTGAAAATCGCCAAAAATCACCAGAGAAGAAGATTTTGGAATTGTGGCCGAAGAAGGAGAGAGATAGTGAAGTGAAGAGTTGGAGAAGAAGAGTGAGGAGTGAGGTGAGGAGTGACCGAATGAGTGAAGAATAAAAAATATAATTAAAGTAAGTCAAATTTAATTTTTCTCCAATTTAATTTGACCTAGATTTTGATGTTTATTGGGTCATCTATAAGCCAAAATGACCTTACCAATTTAATCATGGTCCAAATAGTATGTAATCCATTTTAATCCGCACTGTAAACAAGTCTGACCAAAACCGTCTAATTTAGAATGGTCGTGGTTTGACTAACGGTCACCAGACCGTTTTGACACCTCTAGAATTCAGCAAAGTGAACTAGAATTTATTTTTTAGATTATTACATTAATCAATTAATTATATAAAACTTGCTGGTGATACAACTTAATTAATTTAAGATAAAGCTAAAGTCATATAAAAACTTAAAAGGATACAACATGTAAATAGGTAATGCGTCACTATTAAAATTTGATTATGAGCAGTATGACAAAAAGTGTCACATTTCAACCTGCAATAACAAGAAGCGACAGCTTTAAGATTTCTACACTCCAACACATCTATTTTAAAATAAAAATATTTATAAATAATCTAACAAATCTGAGTCATACTCTATATTGTATATGCCCATGTTAATTTCTTTTAACTCATGTAAGTTTTATGATATATACTAAAATTAAAAATTGAATAAATATATTTTAAATGTACTGTCTCATATAAAATTGAACAATTATAGATAGATACGTTATTGAGTCATTCACATTTTTAAAAAAATTTAAATTTCATGATCCAAAATATTTATTTTGATATTTAATTAATTAATTAATTATCCTGATAAAATTCCAATGGATACAAGTTAATAAAAATATACAAAACGTGTCACAGACTCACAGGTACATAGCCTCCATTTTTGATTTCAATCTTCACGTCGTCTCTTACATTTCTGATTCTCTAAAATCTCTGGAAAAAAATCAAAGTACCAAAGACTTCATCTTCAATTCAATTCAAATTGAGAACAAATTCATGAAAGCTTTGATCTAACTCGGATCTACAACTCTTTATTATGAATCTTCTGATATATTATTTCTAAATCGTCGACGATGCCTTTAACAAGGTCAAAAAGTCTTCAGACGACGGAGAACAATAGATCAAATCGGGAAAAGATTCAATCAGTGGCTGGGATTCTCTATAAATGGACTAATTACGGTAAAGGATGGAGAAGTAGATGGTTCCTTCTCCGAGACGGAATCTTATCGTATTCGAAGATTCGAAAACCAGAGAATGTAAATCTCTTATATTCTTCAGATGATGTGAGATTAATCGGAGATATTTCTACAGATCGTCTCTCGAGAATGAATAGTTGTAGTGGTCGTGGTCGTCGTAAACATCACAAAACCATTGGCATTGTTCATCTCAAGGTATATATATATATACATATTTCAATTTCAAATCTTATGATTTTAATTTAGACCTAAGTTGAGTAAAAGAACCCTAAAATGTGAGTTCTCTGTCACAGAGTAGAGTACTCTATTAACTTCTTCTTCTATATATTGCTTTATATCTGTTTAGTTTTGTCTTTATGCTTTTGATTTTCATCATCTCTTCTCTGGTTTCACTATAAATTTTGCTTTTATTTTTAACTTGTTGCTTATCTGTCGTGGGCCACATCTGCAGTACTAGAGTGATAGGGTCTCAAAAGTTCATTACAGAGAAACCAAATAGTTACAAAAACTTTTCTTTTTGGTTGGTGTCTACTAACAATCTAGTATTTGCAGGACCAGAGTGTTAATTTGTTGAAACATTTTACAGTTAGTTAACACATTTTACACAGTTAAAAGTTTGATTTATATTGTAGAGGAGGCAACAAGTGTAGAAAGTTTTCATCTTTGTTCACATTACTATCTTTGTTTTTGATTTTCTTTACAGGAATGGGTCTGAGTTCTTTTGATTTGTTTTGGTAGTGCCTATTCAAATACATGATTTTTCTTTTTGTTCTTTCGCAATTTTTATCCTTGGCCTATAAAATCATTGACCAGTAGGTTTGGTTAGATCTTTTTCATGGAATTTTCAACCTGATTGGTGAATGTTAGGTATAGCAAGTCGGTAAGAAATAATGAAGTGTGGCTGGATAAATATATAAATAATTGAGTGTAGCTGTGTCTGTGTGGAGCTGAAGGCCACCTCTTGGGGATTTTCTAGCCATACATTTGTTAGCTTGTAAGATTTATGCTTGTTTTCAATTGATTCGTTGGAACATGGAACTTGTGATTATTGGTTTGTTCTCAGTTTGTTTTTGAACGTGAGAGTCTCTAATTTGATCTCAGCTTGTTTAGTTTTGTAGTTGGAATAAAATTTCCTTTTTTGAGGACTTGAGCTTGTAATTAGATGAATATCATTATGTTCTTTGATTTTCTAGCAGGTTTCATCTTACCGAGAAAGCAAATCTGATCACAGAAAGTTTTATATATTTACTGCAACCAAGACTCTGCATCTGAGGACTGATTCTAGAAGTGATAGAACAGCATGGCTACAAGCTTTAGCATCTACCAAAGGGATTTTTCCTCTCCAGTCACTTAGTGGGGATCTCTCCTTCGTATCTCCCAAGGATTTATCCATATCTACCGAGAGATTAAAGAAACGGTTGCGTGAAGCTGGTATGAACGAGAGTCTTGTAGAAGAGTGTGAAGAGATTGTGGATTCAGAGTTCTCCGAAGTTCAAGAACAAATTACACTTCTCCACGAAGAACGGACAAAGTTGCTTGATGCATTGAAGCAGCTTGAGGTATAGTTGAATTCTTGCTTTTCTTTTATGATTCTTTCGATTTGGTTGAGCTGTTTAATGTTGGTCATGCGCATTAATTCCTTTCATATAGTGACTTAGTTTCAACCACCATCATTGGTACCTGAGCGTACACACCAAAGCATGCTAGCTATATTTTTCATATATTTAGAAATTTATTTGAATGCATGTTTTACATTCTTTTATCACCTTTCAAGAGTTTTTTTTCCCATTGAGTTAATATTTTAGGAAATCTATAAATCTACGCCTAGTCAGGGCCGGTCCTGAGGGTAAGCCATATAGCCCGTCGCCTAGGAAATCCAAAAATTTAGGGGCATTTTTTTTAGATTTAAAGATTTGTTTAGATATATTTTACATAAAGAAAATTTCTAAGGGCATTCAAAATTTTTTTTGCTTAGGGCATCCAAAAAATTTGTGAATAATTAGACCGGTCGTGCGCCTAGGATACCAAATTATGTATCATGCATCAAATGTAAAACATACATTCTAAAGTGATTCAAAAATTTTGCGAGTTACATATGATTTTGTGTTACATGCATGCAGCTATATATATGTTGGCTATTATAAAGTGAGAGTTTCTTTGTGTACAGATGGCTAACAATGAAGCTGAAGCCTCAGGGATCCACAACAATGCCTACCAATTAACAAATCATAAGTATTCCAGCTTAAGACGTGGAAAATATAGTGGTACACACAGGCTTTTTTCTATTCACTGCATCTCTGTCTCTCTTTCTCTGTTTCAGTTCTGCCATTAAATTTTCATTAAACAAGCTGCCTAGGATCTCTTTACCTGCAGGATAAAACAATTATATCTGTTACCATCTTCTATTATTTGTTTCCTTAATGCTCCATTCTTATGTTATTTTACAATAGTTTACTCTGTTATTTTGCTTGACAATTTTTAGTTTCTAGAATGCAGTACGAGTGCTTCATCTGATGATAAACAGGAGGTTGAGGATATCTCTGAGGAAGATGAGCCTTCCTTCCATGATACGAAGGAGTCTTTTAGTGAACCTGATCTTGGTTCTGTGGACATGCATTTCAATAGACGAACAAAGCTTCCTGATCCAGCAGAGAAAGAGAGAGGTGTCAGTCTCTGGTCTATGATTAAAGACAATGTTGGAAAGGATCTCACACGAGTTTGTCTTCCTGTTTATTTCAATGAACCAATATCATCCCTCCAAAAGTGTTTTGAAGACTTAGAGTACTCTCATCTCTTGGACCAAGCATATGAATACGGAAAATCCGTAAGTGGCTTAAAAAACTACTTTGAAATGTTTCATAATTTGTATACTATCAAGTAATTTGTTTCATTATCTGGTCTGTGCTTATGTTTTTTTATCTTGAATTGACCTCTCAGCTTGTTGGATTAATAGAGTTTTACATCATCAGGGTAATAGTCTCCTTAGAGCCCTGAATGTTGCTGCCTTTGCGGTCTCTGGTTATGCATCCACCGAAGGACGGCATTGTAAACCATTCAACCCTTTGCTTGGAGAAACCTATGAAGCCGACTTCCCTGAAAAGGGAGTTCGTTTCTTCTCCGAGAAGGTAATCTAACACATATACTGAAGTTTTGAATCTTTAGGCATATAATTCGTCGAGGTATTGTCCTATCTATCCTAATAGGTCAGCCACCATCCAACAGTCATCGCTTGCCATTGCGAAGGCAAAGGTTGGAAGTTCTGGGGAGACACAAACCTCAGGTCAAAATTTTGGGGAAGATCGATTCAACTTGAACCCGTTGGAATATTAACCCTAGAGTTTGATGATGGAGAGATTTTTCAATGGAGCAAAGTATGTATATGATCTATATGAACTACAAAATCTCTTGTCACTGAGACTCAACTCTATGCTTATCTTTGTTTCTTAGGTAACAACAACTATATACAATATCCTTCTAGGTAAACTATACTGTGATCACCATGGAACAATGCTAATCCATGGGAATCGTGAATATTCATGTACTCTCAAGTTCAAAGAGCAATCGATTCTCGATAGAAATCCTCACCAGGTGAATTTCACACAATCATTGCGAATAGTTATCGATCTATGAGTCTTGAACACCTGAAATAACTTTATATACAGGTTAATGGTTTTGTAGAAGATGTAACTGGGAAAAAAGCTGCTACAGTATTTGGTAAATGGGATGATAGTTTATACTATGTTGTTGGTGATGGACTCAACAAGACAAGTGCATCATTGCTATGGAAAGCAACAAAGCCACCACTTAATGTCACTAGATACAACTTAACATCATTCGCGATCACTCTAAATGAATTGACACCTGGTTTGGAGGAAAAGCTGCCTCCAACAGATTCTAGGCTCAGACCAGATCAACGACACTTAGAGAACGGTGAATACGAGAAGGCGAATGAAGAGAAACAAAGACTAGAGAGAAGACAAAGAATGGTATGTAAGAGCATCTCAAACACTTAATTCACTTGTCCATTGTTAACTCATGAACCATTATGAGTTTGTGCAGTCACGGAAGATTCAGGAAAGCGGGTGGAGACCGAGATGGTTTGAGGCACAAGGAGATAGTGAAAGCTATAAGTATACAGGTGGTTATTGGGAAGCACGAGATGAAAGGACTTGGGATCATTGTCCCAACATATTCGGAGAAATCAACGAAGAGATTACAGATAATACTTAAGCTCTACTGAGGTATGTGAATCAGGTTAAGAGTAAGTGATACATTTGGGATCTAATATTGGTTATGGTTTCAGGGATAAGGGAGGAGGATCTTAAGCCATGCTTCTACTTTGAACAGATCTTTTATTTGGGTTTAAGTTTTGAGTTAATCTAAATACTCTTAAATATCAAAAGATGGTATAGTGTTAAGAGGGTCGTATAAAGAGCCTCAGTGTAAAGGTCATAGAGAGAAATGTTGTGTGGTTTCAACATTTAGATAAATATATTTGTTTTTATTTATTCGTAAATTAAATACAAAATGAAGTAATTGGAATTTGTTATCTTCTCAACAATGTCGATAAGAAAAATGGGTTATGTCCTAACGAAGCATAACTAATACACAAACCAAATCTATATTGTCAATCATCTCGCTTAGTTAACAGGCCGGTCCAATAAAAATTATAGCCCAAATCTAACTAAACTTTTGAACCCTTTCAAATAGTGTAATATTATAATCAATATTTTCTAAAACAATATTTTTAGTGAAAACACATTTTTTTTTAAATATACATATTTTCATAAAAGAATAATTTGATAACTTCAAAAACATAAAATAAAATATTTTCAATATTTATTATTCAAAATTTTTAAACAAAATTAGCTTATTATCTTTAATATAGTGTAATATTATAATCAATATTTTCTAAAACGATATTTTTAGTGAAACACATTTTGTGGTCTTTAAAATATACACATTTCGTAAAATAATAATTTGATAACTTCAAAAACATAAATAAAATGTTGGTTTTAATCGACATTTATAAGTTAGGTAACGTACCCTTCGTGTAAGATATTAAGTGGTCTCACAGTAAGTAACATTATCACAATCATGTTTATATAAAAAATCAATCTCATCCTTTTTTTGAGTCAACACAAAGACGTGTTTGTTGTCGGTCGATATTAGATATTTTTTAATTTACATAAAATAAATAAGAAATAATCTTTTATATATACGCTTACTAGTCAATTTCTCTATGATGTTACAGGATATTCATAATTCATATACCCTATAATATACGTCATCTTTTTGTGACCATGATTAATAAGAATTGTCTTATGTAGACGTTGACGATCATACAATGGCTTGTATATTTTTGGAAATTTTCGTAGGACTTGTCACTGTGCGCTCTAAATGCATGGAAGCATATATATTTGATTCTATTCTACATATTATTCGTGGTTCATATTGATGTCAACGTAACGATGATGGACTAATCCCAATCGTATATATATTATAATGTTATTTACGGTTCATTTGATATCATATATTAAGTGGCTTAACTATGACCAGGTTTATATACATTTGTGTGTTACTGTTTTGTTAGTATATGAACTATTAACATATTATTGTAAGCTTGTTTTTGTAGTGGACGTAATAATACAATTTAAAACGAAATTTAAAAATAGACGATTTGAAATTATAATGAATATATAAATGAATTGGCAATAACAAATAATTTATGATTTTAAATTATTGATGTTAAGTTTTATGTACTTGTAACTCAAAATTAATATGAAAATAATAAATGGAGTAGTTCATGTCATATATATCTAATTATACTAATTTATAATTAACTTTAAAAATAAGTGATGTATTCTAAGTTTGAGACATCAATTTTTGTTAAATATATATATTTTTAAAAAATTAACATAAATCTCTTTTGATATTTGTTAAAAACTAAAACAAATCCCTTTTTCTCTCTCATTATTCTTACTTTTTTTCTTCATCTCACTATTGCTATTTTTTTCTATATATTAAAATCTTTATGAATTTTTTTATATTTATTTTTGTTTATCTTTTCTATTCATCAAAAAAAATTTAACTTTCATAATTTTCTCTCTTTTTTTATAATCTTTTTGTGATGTTTACTAAATTTTTATTTCTAAATTGAACGAAGATGAAAGGTAATTTATTTCTATATTTTTATATATTTTCCAAGTTTAGTTTTCTACTAAAAGCTATTTATTTTCTTTTATTTTTTTATATTTTATTAATAACTATTTTTAATATTTCATTTGAAAATTATAATTATAAATTATACCGTACATGTAAGGATTTAATACTAGTATATATATATATTCGCTAGTTTTTTATTTTTAAAATAGAATTCCGAACATGATTTTTTCATACAAGATCATGAAATAATCGCTGAAAGCTTCCAT
>KE156709.1:15226-48102 GCA_000411055.1 Leavenworthia alabamica
TATGGGATTTTGTTGATTCGATTGCTCTGATTCGCTCGGAAAGTTCAAGTCGAACTTTATCTCAGATAGACTTGTGGTTCTGTTAATCGGTGGTCGTTGTCTCTTTCCAAGCAACATCGTATAAAAGTTTTGTGTTCGTGTCTTTGTTTCTGTTCCTCTTTTCTTGAAGCTATGAACAGAGAAACTCGAGAGAGAGGTGGGAGTGAGGAAGGAAGAAGAGACGGGGAAGATAAAGAAGAACCATAAACTTAGGACTCAATCTAAGCCGTTGATATTATCTGATTTATTTATGTTCCCGTCTCGATAATGCCACGTCAGATTCTCAACATTTATTTGTTTTTTAAAGACGATTTTGTTTTTTTTACTGTATCTTTGACACCAACAGTTTCTTTCAGTAACTTTTTCGGCACAAAATTCATAAATAAAATTATTCCCGAAGGGCCCCTTTGGCCCAATATGGGTCCACTAATAATTAATAATTAACATTTCCACATCAATAATAGTTTCCCCAATAATTAAAATACGTAGGATTTTTCACCCAGTCTTTTTCTTTCCCCAAAGTAATGTCCAAAACCAACAATAATTATAAGAAAATTCATTTCAATTTCCAAAATAATATTAAAAATTACAATAAAAACTTTAAAAAAAAAAATTAAAAGGGAAATGTTGTAATTTGGTTCCTAACGTCTTGGCTACAAAAACAGGACCACCTTCTTGACAACAAGTGTTTAAATCAATTTGCCCTTTGCAATATTATAGAGCCTATTTCTCCACTACACACGCATCATATTTCTCACCAAATTTCAACATATTACATTAAATTTTGTGACGATATGCCAATAAAAAAATAAGAGTATATTTTGACATGGGGAAGATACTCCTCGAAAGCTCTTGGTTCCTTTAAAAAGATCGAAAATCACAACTAAAGCTGATTGGTGCATTATGACCTCATTGCACAAATAAATAGAGTGGCACATTGTACCAAAATGGTCGGTCTCAACGTCGTTGGTCTCGAAGAGATTTTCCTAATTAAAATGAGTTATTAACTAGTAAAATAGAAGAACAGTAAGTTATTGAATTTTTGTTTTTAAATGATGACAGTGAAAACTGAAGCTGACGTGGAGTTTGGTAAGTAATAGAGGATTTGGTATGATTGAATGGACAAGTGGACAAGTGAGTCAAAAAAGTGAAGAGACGTTAAATTTTATTTAATTTTTTTCTTGACAGCTGATTCGTTCGTTCTCTGAGTCTGGGACACACACAACAAAAAGGTTATTCTACAGTAACCAAACACAATTGGTCCCAACTCCAAATATCAATTTCTTCTCTTTCAAGTGGGCCCTTTTTTTTCTTTCAAGTGGGCTTCAGCATCTGGTCCACACACTTCATTATTTTTTGGTCGGGTCGCTTCTTTTCCATTATTCGCTTTCATTATTAATTTTTTGACAATATTTGTTTGTAAACATTTTACAAGTAAAAGCAATTCGGACATTGTAAACAGAGGTTATAAAAAAACTGTCTTGTCATATATACATGATCAGAGGTTTAATATATTTTTAAAAATAGAAATTTGAATTGACTCTTTAGGTCATATAGGTTAACTAAGTTTTCAAACATAAGATTATTGTGAAAAAGTTAATTAAGTAAAAACGATTTTATTTACCAATACAAAACTTAGCAAAAATGGAGGATAAGACTTCTTCAGAGACATCTTGGCCACTAATCTGAGCAAGTGCCAAAGCAGCTTCTCTAAGTTCAATCGTCCAGAAATCAATCGGAATCTCATCTTTGATCGCTTCTATCAGTCTCATGAGCGCTTCTTTCGTCCTCACAAGCTGCTCGCATTGTCTCTAATAAAACATAAGACAAATAATGGGGGGNATTCACTGTCCATTGATACCCTCCAGTGGGAACACGATCAAGACCAAGAATCTCCAATATTGTATCTTCAAGCTCTTCAATTCCTTGACCAGTAATAGCAGATGTAAACACAGACTTCTGAAAAACTTCTTCCTTTTTTCTCATATCTTCAAGTTGATCACAACAAGTAGGAGTAGCACAATCAATTTTGTTCATTACTAGAATCATAGGCTGTTTCAAATAAAAAAGAAACCAAATCAAAATCATAAATAGAAGTAGTTTAAAACAAGTTATATCAATAAGTACCTTGTCAGATTGGATCTTATGAAGAAGCTCAGTATCTTCTTTAGTCCAGCCTTCAACAGCATTGACCGCCATAATTATAACATCAGCAACCTTAGCAGCTATTTCTGATCTCTCAACTCCTGCATTGCAAAATCTCTCTTCAAGATCTGAGATTTGACCTTTCTTGAGAAAAAAGATTCAACTTGTACACTAACCTATCTTCTCGACAATGTCATTGGTTTCTCTTATACCAGCAGTGTCAAGAAGGGTGATAGGCACGCCACGGACTGTAACATTAGCTTCTACTACGTCACGCGTAGTTCCAGCAACTTCTGTAACAATGGCTCTCTCACTCTGCACGCTAAAGTTAAAAGATTTCAACCTTCAGATTCTACAATAAGAAAATAAAAGATTTATCTGTTTCCATACTTTGCTCCAAGCATTTAGAAGACTTGATTTCCCTACATTCGGACGCCCAACAATAGCTATCTACAATGTTTAAGTAAGAAAAACAAATGAAAAAGCTTCAAACATGAACAAGAAGTGTATTGTTTTAAAACTTTACCTGCAAACCACTTTGAAGAAGCTTGTCATAGTTTGCTGTATCTAATGCACTTTCTACGTCTTTAGACATGCTGTTTATTTTGTTAATAACTAAGTTTATATCCAGTGGAGGCATTTCGTCTTCAAAGTCTAAACGAGCTTCAATTTCAGTTAGAAGCTCAATGCATTGTGCTCTTAATGATTTGACCAAAGATGAAAACCCTCCCTAAGAAAAGAGTAGAGTAGAATTTGAAGCTATTAAAAATGATCAAAGACAATCAATCATGAAGGAGAGTAAAATGTATACCTGAATCCCTTCTAAAGCAGCATCTGCAGCAGCAGAAGACTTGGCTGAGATAAGTTTTTCGACATTTTCAGCTTGTGAAAGGTCTAAACGCCCATTCAAAAAGGCACGAAGTGTAAACTCTCCTGAATGCAACGCAAATCAAGCCAAAAGAAAAAGTATTCAGAATCTGTAGCTAAAATACACAGATGACTTTGAAACATCCATCAAAGAACCTGATCTGAAAAGGTCAAACATAACCGAAGAAATCCAAAGACCAAATCTACGAAACAATGAAGGAATTTGAGTCACTGACCTGGTTCTGCTAATCTTGCTCCAGCTTCAATACATGTCCTCAAAACACGCCTTAAACAAATTTCACTCCCATGACACTGGAGCTCAACTACATCTTCTCGAGTGTATGACCGAGGGGCCAACATAGGCACAACTAAAACCTAATAAGCATTCACACCTAAATAATCAAAACACTTGAGAATCTATAATTCATCTAACCAAATCATGATCTTAGGTTTTAAGCATATAGCCAGTAATTTGATTAGCAAAAATCAAAACAGAGAAATATGAACTAGCATCAATTGAATTGAAATCTGATAACTTTGCGATTCTACCTCGTCAACAACATTGTCATTTGAATCAACAACAACTCCATATTCCACGAAATGACTCGTGGGCCGCCATGAATCTGAATCCAAATCATTGCTCATCTTCTTCCTCCTTTTCTTAGCTGAACGAAAGACTCGTCTTGCAACTTCAACAGCCTTAGGTCCTGACAACCGAACGATTCCCACCGCACCAGGTGGCCCACCAATCGGCGTCACGATCGCCACAATCGTGCTTGAGCTCTGAAACCGATCAACGTTGTCGAATGCATCATCAAACTTGCCTAGAAGACCTACCACTCGCTCATCTCCCTTAAACAGAAATGAATTCTTCTCTGCAACAATCAGAACGAAGGAAAAAAAACCGTTAGCAGTTTAGTTGAACTCAAATTAGAAACCTTTGGAATCGTTTTGATGGTTCTTAACCTGATGATGTTGCACGAGGTTTAAGAAGAGAGGATTTAGGAGACGAAGAGAAGAAGAGAAAGAAGAGATTTTTAGAGATGGGTCTTGAGATTCTTCCGCCTTGGGTTACAATAGGTGTTGCTTGTCGGAGAAGATGAACGCCGACAGAACGGAAGGAGTGGAGAATTACCATTGACGCTGCAACCTTTTAGCTAACGGATAACGCCGATGACGGCGGCGGTAACGAATACAAAAGAGATAAACTCAAAACGCAGCGTTTTAAATTTATTAAAAAGAAATGGGTTTTCGTGAGTAATTATAATTTGGGCTTTACAAATGCCCAATAACTATTTAGAATTGTAAAAACGCTGCGTTTTGTTTGTTGCTCTAGAATTGTAGAGATAAAGAGGAATCTTATCATCTACAGTCTCTATAACTAATCTGAAATGAATGTAGCCCGTTTCTTGTCCGGATTCATATAGATGTCTTCATCAGTTAGGCCAACTTATCCTGTTGACTTATTTAGTTATTTTATAGATAATCAATTTAAAACAAGATTACCTATAGTGACTGCCAAGGATAGGATAATAATCCATTTTTAATTCCATGATTTTTATTTTAAAATTGATTTGATATATAATTTACGATTTGTAATATTACAAAAGTAGTAAAACAACAAGAGACTAAGATGGGACCCATAGGTCAACTTTACACTTGACCTCTCTTACATGATAGAAAGAATCAATACAAAGAAAGGGGTCCAAATTAAAACTGATAGCAAAATGTCACTTTCTTAACTCTACTGTATAACACTTAACGAGCATTATTACTCTTCTTCTTCGTTCTTGTTATTTCAGACCTCGTCTGAGAGTTTTGGACAGCAAGACTCTACGGCATCAGCCACCGTCAGAAAGATATTGTCCAGTCCTAACATGTCGACAAAGTGTGACAAGTGTAGCTTGCCTATCACCAACGGTCCAGGATTCGCTAGAATCAACTGTATATATCACAAAACACAGATTCAGATTTCATAACTCTATGGCAAAAAGGTAAATCTCTTCAAATAATTCAACTTTTATTGCTTATAGATATTATATTCGTTGATTGTGTGTATATGTATATCTAACATACCTGAATATCTCTTTTCTGGAGAGACTTGTATAAATCTTCTAAAGCATGAATACCACTAGTATCAATGTCCGTAACGGCTGAAAAAATAATAGTGTCTATTAAAATCTTTGTTTACAAGAAAAAGTTAGCTAGTGATACTTAAGAAGGGATTGATTAATCTAAGAGTAAAGTTAACTTACGTGACATTTCGATGATGAGAAACTGAATCCTGGGTAAGCTTGCTGCTTTTACCTTTTCTTCTTCCTCATGTAGCCATCTTTGGATCCTGTACATGTAAGGGTTTACAAATTAAGCTTCTTGTGAACCAAGTAATAGATCTTGGTTAAGATTAAACATTTTGTTTATGGGTTTACCTTTCTCTGACGTAATTTGAGTTAGAGAAGTAAATAGCTGAGTCAACACGAATTGTAAGAACCCCTGGAATCATAGTTGCTTCAGGATACTGTTGAATATTCCGATAAACTGAAGTTCTTGGTATATTACCAAGAACAGCAGTTCTAGGTCTCGTTACTTGCAATAGAATCTTAGCAAAAGATATAGAGACCTGTCCATCCACAAGCATACACAAGTCAGCCAAAAGAAGTTTAGATTCATCATAATATAAGGATATTAACTTTGTTTGAGACGTACGGCAATGAGAAGTCCGATCTCAACGGAAACAAAGATGACACCAAAGAAAGCTCCCATACAAGCAATGAAGTCAAGCTTATCAACCTTGAAGATCAAAATAGCAGCTTGGACATCGATCAATGGAATCACAGCGTTGATAATGATAGCAGCGAGGATAGCGTTTGGAGTGTACTTAAAGAGAGGAGTGAGGAAGAGCAATGTCAATAGAACAACAATTGACATTATGATGTTTGAAACAGCTGTTTGACAACCAGCCATGAAGTTTACAGCTGATCTTGAGAATGATCCAGTGGCTACATAGCAAGAAGACATAGATCCAACAACGTTCATTACACCTAAGGCTACCATCTCTTTGTTACCATCGATTTGGTAGTCTTTCATTGCAGCAAAAGTTCTTCCAATAGCTACAGCTTCCTATGAAAACAAAGAGGACATTTCGTTTATGACCCAATTAGTTTAGAGATTTTAGTGATAGATTTAGACTTACTGTTAAGGCAACCATGCCAGCGACTACACCAATGCGGATTCCCTTAGCAAGGTAATCACCGGAGAAGTAGATTTTATCGAAAGAGGAAGGGTTAATGCCTTTGTCAAGGTGTTTTACCTTCATTCATTCATCAAGAAAGGGAAACATATTAGGGTAAACCTCGAGTTGTTTGAGGTGCAAGTAACTAACTAGATTAGGTTGAGTTCTTACGATTTGGACTCCTTGTTTGTCGGCTCGAGTTATGTAAACAAAGAAGGTGGAAATGATAACTGATATCAATGGTGCAATCGCTGGTACCCAGAACAGTTTCTTGCTCTTCTTCCCCTGTTTTAGCATCAAGACAAGAGAGATTAGAATCTTGTCAAAACAAAAGAGGGAGAACTATTTTGATGTTTTTTTAATAGATGTCTTACTATGAATTTAGAGGTGAGAAGGAAGATCAAGAATGATGCACCTATGAGTATAGTCTGCCAATTCCACTGCATAGCCAAATTGATAAGAGCTAGGAATCAAGAAACCGAGTGAGGGATCATAGAAAGCAAAAGAAAGACTCTTACGCCGTGATGAGCTGTACTGAAGACAGATTCAAGAACAGCGATGATATCAGTTTTCTTGGTGAATTTCTTGATTCCAAGGAAGCCTTTAAGCTGCTGAAGAGCAATAGTGATGGCTGCACCACCCATGAATCCAACCACAGCCGCATGGGAAAGGAAATCGATCAAGAACCCTAATCTGAGAGTAGTAAGGAAAAATATTGAGAACCTAGTTCTGGTCATCAAAGAAAATGTTTGATGAACAAGAAAATAATCTTTTACCTAAAGAATCCAAGGGCTGCTTCTGTGACACCAGCGAAAAACGTGGCTGTGAAGGCAAGGCGGAGATATTCATCAGGATTTTTTGCTGGATCAACCTCAGCTCGAAGTAGAGTGCCTAGCAACAGAGAAACTACAGCGACCGGTCCGATTGCTATATCCCTCGAACTTCCCATACAAGCATACACCAATGGAGGAACAAAACTCGAATCTGTCAAACCAAAATCAACCATGTTCAGTTTTTATTATTCAACCCTTGTTTACTTAAGTGAAATCAAACTTACATAAACCATATTTGGGGTCAAGATTAGCCAGCTTCGCGTATCCAATATCCTGAAATCATCATGCAATATACATAAGCAACAAACCAAGTAGAGATAACTTGCAAAACAAGTAAGAGTGTAATAGAGATTAGGCCTTTTTATTCACCTGAGGAATGCAGAGACTTGCTATGGTTAAACCAGCGATGAGATCACCTCGAAACTTCTTGAGATTGTAGTTACGTCCCCAATCGAAGACAGGGAATACAGATTGGATCCCAAGTATGAGCTGCTTGGACTTAGGCTGGTCCTTAAACTGCCTAAGAGGATCATCATGGAAGAAAGTTTCTTTGAACGTATACATGAAGTCATGGAACATATTTTGTTTCGGTGGGACCCCAACTTTATGCCGGTGAGGGGACTTAGTGATCGGAAGATCTCGACCGTCCCTCGTGGGACTTACATCTCCGTCCACTGGGTGAGCTCTCGCCGACATAGCTATGTTCTGTAAATAGAGTAAAAGACTTAGTTCGGTTAATTTAGTTTACAATTTTTGGAGGTTAATTATATAAACTATGTGAATGAACGAATGGAATCGAACCAAGAGAAAGGTAGATAGCTGGAAAAGTGATTAAAGTGAGTATTAGTCTTGACTCTTGAAGAAGGTGACTAATTAAGTGTTATTTTAGAGCAATATTGATGAAGCTTATTTATAATGAAAATTTTAGGAGTTTGTGTTAATTAAATATGAATAGAGAGTGTCATCAATTATATTGATGAACCTAGCTTACTAATAGACCAAGTGCATGACGAAAGATTAAAAGTCAAAATAGATTATGCAAACTTTTTTTTGGTCACTCAATATTAAATTTTAGTCAATGGTTTGGTGCATATTTTTTGTATGCATAACGGCAAACAAACTCAATAGTTTACTTTCTAACATAAGGAGAGATAGTTGACCATAATGGGATGGCCCTCGTGACGTGGCACGGTGGCAGATTAAAGGGATTTTTAAATGACGAAAAATATGTTATTTTATTTTATTTTAGATAAGAGTAAACGATTAAGAGGTACCACATTATTCGAGAAATTGACTCTAATCAAACAAAACCTTACACATACTATGTTCTATTTTTGTGGTTCTAATGTGGACTCAACATTTTGTCCAAAGTTAAAACTATGCAGCTGTTATGTCAATTTGGTAGATATTTAACTTGTTTATTATAATGTTAGGCAAGACTTATACATTACTAACCCACATAAAAAATGATTTAGTCAGTTTCTAGACAAAAACTTGTGTGCAACTTGATGGAGTTATTGTAAGAAATTGGCAGCTATTATAACAAAAAATTAAAAGTAAGTGGCGTTTTCAATTTAAATGCAACATTTTTAAACATGACATCATTTTCTATCACAAAATCTGACATTAATATCTTTTCCTCTAATTTTGATTTATTCTTTTAACCAAAAATTTATTGCTAGATTGGAGACTCAAAACCACAATGTTATGACTTTGTGATCCATATAAGTATGCATTATTGAGATTGACTTATGATAATTTATATATTATTTATCGAAGAGACAAAACGTAAATGCCTGCACCAGATGAATACTTTACTATACTTCTATGCATTATTGTATATAATCGTCAATTATAATATTGGATTATTATTCTAATAACACACAAAGAGAAAACAAAATTGAAAAGGTAATCAAAACTATGATTAAACTATAACAAAAAGTGTGTATATATGACACGTTCTATAAATGAGAAATAAATAATAATAATAATTGATAATTAGTGGTAAAGTAACTGAGATGCATAACCATTGATAGTTGGAAAGGTGAAATCAGCACTTACCTGGAAAAGAAGAAGAAGAAGAAGAATTCGATCTCGCTTTTGAATAGCCTTTTCCTCCAACAAGATCTTTCACGTGATTTATTTATTTATTTGAAAAGGTTTTTTTTTTTTAAATAATGAAGAAAGAAGAATAAAATAGGAGACACTGTTACAACCTCTTTGAACGCCAGATTGTTCACTAGTATTATCATCGAAACAGTGTCCAGGTTCACTGAATCACGCTATCAAATCTCAAATATTGAAATCCTCATATTCAGAATTAGATTAATTTCCTTAATGAACAAAATATATTTTACTTGATTTGAAACTGGGAAAGAAAGGAATTAGCCAACAAAAAATAAATCTGGGTTTAAAAATAATCTCCTTTTATTTGATATTGTAATTAAAAAAAACATTAAATTATAAGAGATAATAGTCTCTGATTATGAAATATGCCGTTTTGTCGAGGAAAAGAAAAGTTGATTATGACAGAAGTTATGAAAAACAATAACACAGAAGCGGTTAGATCAGAGTTGTTTTTACGATAATGCCACTGGTTCTAAATCGAGAAAAGCTAAAAAGTCAGAGCGATTTATTCGGAGGGTTGAGTTACAAGAAAAGAGTGGGCCCAACACGGTAATAAATGAATGTGGACTAGTATGTGGCTAAGTTCTTCCTCGTTACATTAGCCATTGACTGCGTGTTACTCACGCGCTAGGTAGTGTTTGCTGGCTACGAGCTATTGGTTGTCCGTGTTTGTTGGTTCACGGCCAGCCACGTACTAATCATCATAGTATTTGTTATTTTTTCTAAGTAAACAAGAATCAATACCTATTTTTTTGGGGGAAATGAAAGCATCTGTTTCGTTATTTTTATTCTATTCTTTTCGTTTCGTTACCAATCAACCTAACGCACGCACAATTCTAGTAGGTAATAAACTTCTTTTTTTTTGGCTTTATTGGATCTCAAGCTTAAACTTGTGAATATGCAAATACAATGCTTCATATAACAATTTGAGAAACCATTAAAACAATAGAAGAATCCCGATGAACCAAAAAGAAGCTATGAGATGTAATGTAAGACTTACTGCCTTAGGATTGATCCGCTTATAAGTACACTTAACTAATATATTTAATAGATTTGTATATATTTATATATGTTCTTGTAAAGTATGTTTTTTTTTGTTGATAAAATATGAATATTATTAACCGATACAAAATTGAGCTATGGACAGTGAGGGCCAAAAAAATTAGAAAGCCTTTTTCTTAGTAATTAAACAACATTAAACAAAAAAGCTTAACTCATTCATAGAACCGTAGAAGAAGCTGAAACAACAAGTGTAATATCGATTTTATAATGTTCGTGGGGATATAGAATGGTAGAATTTGAAGGAGATAACCAAACACTCGTTCATTTGTTAGTAATCTTAGATTACAAACCTACCTTTCAGATATTAATGCATGGAGGGATCTTCTTCTGGGAATCAAGTTCAGTTTTAAACCACTATCATAAAACATATGTGCTGATATATTAGCTAAAACATGTTGTTATTGGCCATGTCCTTGGACTTTATTCACTTGTTGTCCAGTTTTTTTGAATTCGGTTGTAAACGATGAATTATGTGTTTAATGATCAATAAAGTTTTTGACGGAAAAAAAATTTTAACTCTTTAAAGTATGTTTTCGTTACTCAACTCTCTAAAAATCATTTTAAAATCATACTTTAATAGTGAATCACCAATATTAGAAGTTGTATATAAGTAAAAAGATCAAAAGGTATATGTAGATACAAGCTTATAAAATAATATGTGTAAATGTGTAATTATCAGCGATTATTCGATTATGTAAGAAATATGTGATAAATAACTTGATACTTCAGCAAACTTTAACTTAAAAGGAGTTGGCATTGTTAAGATAGTGAAATCTTTTCGAACCAAAGAACGTACGAGTTTATGATTATGACCTTAGAGTAGATAGTGCGGAGGATTACGGTGGATGAAAATGAGTGGAGATGTGAACAAGAATGATTCATAGTGGAAGCTAGAGAACAATACATATGAGCCATACTTAGATCATGACCCTACGACGAAGAATATATTCCATTGATTTTTATTGGACCAAACACGTCCAAAGACCACGTCTCATCCATTCAATTCCATATTCTTGCGTATAAAGATAAGTAAAAAAGAGGACCCAAAAGAAAAGAACAAGTGACAACCATATACGAAATTATCATTCTTATTTGTTTTCATATCTTACTTTTTCTTTCCTTTCAAACTCGATTATTGTATTAGTGCCTTCTTTCTCCATCACCATCATACCAATTATATTTATCTGGAAGCTTGGACATCTCCACTTATATATTCGTTTTGTACTAGAGCTCATATGTTATATGTCCAATGTGTATATATTTTCTAATGTAGATAATTTAGATATTGATTTTTTTGTTTGTTAATTTGTGGAAATGTCAAAAGATTATATAGTGACCAGAACTATATGTATATGTTAAAAACATATGAAATTACCTGACCATTCAAAGGTGAGTATGCTACAATCACATATTTTGACGTGAGAGTTCGAACCAGAAGTTAATGGTGTCGTTGTAGCTATAATATTTTTAAAAATGTTAGCTGATTCAATTCAGTCTGTTTGCTATGATTCAATCAGCAGCCACAGAAGATAGTAGTTATCTTTCACATGGCTAATATTTTGGATGTTACGTACGACCGTGATATATTACGACAAAGTTATCATGTTTTTGCAACTTGCCCTCTTGTTGGTATGTTCATTGTTTATGAGATAGGAATATTTTTTGGGAATAAATAGTTATCATGTCTTCAATTTCATTTACAACATACATATCATGTCAACAGTAACAGTATACGAAAAATCTCATCGAAATGTTGAACTTAGCTGTTTGTGACACATTGCTAACAATAATACGACTAGATAGCAGTGGTGGAGCCAGAATTTTAAATTAAAAGTGTAAAATAATTTTTTTTTAAATGTATAAATTTATTTAAAAACAAATTTTTTAAATGTATAAATTTATTTAAAAACAAATTCTTACGAATAATCAAATTCTACGCTTACTTATGTAAAATCTCACCAATACGATTACACAAAACCGTCTTCATAATACTCATCGTAAAAAAACATTTTTCAACAGTTGAAGTTGCAACATGTAAAATCAAAACTAGTTTCAAAAAATAATAAACCAAAAGATAAGAAATATGTTTTTTTGTTTCTATCATCACACGAGAAAAATCAATAATATTTTTAAATTAGTAAATCTTTCGTCTCTTTGCACATTATTAAAATTAATTTTTTTGGATTTGCTATTTTTTAAAAAAGTAAATTGGATCATGAAGGGTTCATAATTACTATAAATTTTGTTAAAGTAAAAATTTTTGTTACATAAAAAAAATTATAGGTGTCAGTTAACACCCCTTCCATCTCTATAACTCCGCCAGTCCTACTCAACAATATCAGTTAGGATGATAACTATGTTTAAATAAATACTTACAAAAAAAAAATCAATTTAAACACTTATAAGAAAATAATCCAACAAGAATCAGAACAATTTGATTGTTAATTGTTTGTATCTTTTCACATAATCATTCACTTGGAAAGTAGTGCTATAGTAATAGTTTTTTTTGTGTCTATTACAACATTATTAATACAAATTTATATGGATGCTAGAATAATTTTATATTTATGATGATTTTATAATACAAATTTTTTTTTATGAATGGTTTTGCATCTATAATATCATCAAATAGATAAATCATGTTGATAACAACTAAACTTTTAACAAAAAGTTTTGTAAATACAATATTTTTTTCTGAAAAATAAGTTTTTTCTGTAACATAAAATCACAACATATATTATATTTGAGAACATAGAAATTTCTAAGAAGATCTTTAGATTTTTAATTGGCATTAATTTGTGGTGTAAAAGCCTTTATAACCCATAATAACTGTACTAAATGGTGCTTCTACAAAATACATCAAAGTAAAGGCAGCGAGAATATTAGACCATAAATCATAATTATTAATCACTAAATATAGTACTCCCTCTGTTTTTGTATAAGTGTCATTTTGACTTATTTCACACATATTAAGAATGTGTTTAAAAATATAAATATAATCCTATTTAATATATTCTAATTAATGAATAATAACATGAATATAAATGTTTTTAAATATAAATAAAGCGTAAATATGGAAATTAGATGTAAAAAGTACATTGGAAAAATAAAATGACATTCTTTTAGAAACACAATGTCAACTCTAAAATGATACTCTTTCACAAACAGAGGAAGTATCAAATTTTACTGTATTCTTCGTTTTATTTTTATAAACTTATATTTATTAACTAATTAGTAACTATGCAGATAAACAATATTCAAAAATAAGGACAAAGTTTGGATATATACGTACATAAGTGTATATATATATATATATATATCTATCGCACACTTCAAAAACCAAAGATAACAAAAATGGGCATAGAGCTGCAGAACCACAAGAGCCACCAGACGGAAGCCAGCCCCAAGGAAGAGCCGTTGTCGGAATGGTTGATAAATACGCCAGAGCCACCAACCATGTGGCAAGAGCTTGTTGGGTATGTAAGAACAAACATGTTGTCCAACAAGAATCTTAGGAAAAACAAGAAGAAGAACTCATCATCAAACCAGTTCTACTCGTGTCTTAAATCAGTTTTCCCTATACTTAGTTGGGGAAGACAATACAAACTCAACTTGTTCAAAAAGGATTTAATGGCTGGTCTCACTCTCGCCAGCCTTTGCATTCCTCAGGTAACTTTACTCACCAATTATAATCAATAATGATTTCTTATAAATGATACATTTTCAATTTTATTTTATAGAGTATAGGATATGCAAATTTGGCTGGACTTGATCCAGAGTACGGTCTATGTAAGTCCATAACTCGAATTGAAATTTGCGACGTGCCTTAGAATTTTTGAAGCAAATTTAATTAAATATATGTAACAGATACAAGTGTGGTACCACCTCTGATATATTCGACGATGGGAAGTTCAAGAGAGTTAGCCGTTGGTCCTGTGGCTGTAGTTTCGCTTTTACTTTCGTCAATGGTTCGTGACCTTCAAGATCCGGTAACCGACCCAGTTGCTTACCGGAAAATTATCTTCACGGTCACGTTTTTCGCTGGCGCGTTTCAAGCCATCTTTGGACTATTCAGGCAAATTGCTTAGAGAATCATTATTTATTATTCGTATTATGTTCAAAATATCATAGTTTTGGACGACGACAAAGATTTATTATGATAGAAAATATAATTATTATAATGTATCAGGTTAGGATTTTTGGTGGACTTTTTGTCACATGCTGCACTTGTTGGGTTCATGGCTGGTGCTGCCATTGTTATTGGTTTACAACAACTTAAAGGATTATTTGGTTTGTCTCATTTTACCAACAAAACCGATGTGGTTTCGGTTTTATCTTCGGTTTTACACTCACTTCACCATCCTGTAAGAACCTTTCTTTTTCTTTCTTCCATTTATTTTGGTTAAAATTTAAAGTGAATAAATATTAAGTTTATTTTAATTATTAAATTTTGCAGTGGCAACCTCTGAACTTTGTCATCGGTAGTTCATTCCTCATCTTCATCCTACTAGCTAGATTTATCGTAAGATAAACAGATGTTTAGTGCCTATCTATTACATTTTGTATTACCCATTTATATTTATTTTTATTAATTTCAATTGATTTTTATATATGTTCAGGGGAAAAGAAACAAAAAATTGTTTTGGATTCCAGCGATGGCACCGCTAATATCAGTGATATTAGCAACCCTAATCGTGTATTTAACAAATTCTGAGACAAGAGGGGTTAAGATTGTAAAACACATTAAACCAGGGTTTAACCAACCTTCGGTTAACCAATTACAATTCAACAGCCCACATCTTGGTCAAATAGCTAAAATTGGTCTTATATCTGCGATCATTGCTCTCACAGTTAGTAACATTTCATTCTAGTCAAAGTTCATTAGTTACTATTAATCCATGGCTATTAATCGACTAAATTTTAAATATAAAATAAATAATACAGGAAGCCATTGCAGTGGGAAGATCGTTTGCGACAATCAAAGGATATCGTTTAGATGGGAACAAAGAGATGATGGCCATGGGATTTATGAACGTCGCTGGCTCTTTAACTTCTTGCTATGTAGCTACCGGTAAAAAATTTCCCTTGTAACTAAATCCGGTTTACTAATTAGAATTATAAACCGATATTAACCGGTGAGTGGAAAAAAAACAGGTTCATTCTCGAGGACGGCAGTAAATTTCAGTGCCGGCTGTGAGACAGTGGTTTCAAACATTGTAATGGCAATTACGGTGATGATTTCGCTGGAATTTTTGACGAGGTTTCTCTACTTCACACCAACGGCGATTCTTGCCTCTATAATTCTCTCAGCGCTTCCTGGTCTCATTGATATCTCCGGCGCTTTGCATATTTGGAAACTCGATAAACTCGATTTTCTCGTTCTAATCGCCACCTTCTTCGGCGTTCTCTTTGCGTCCGTCGAGATCGGTCTTCTTCTCGCCGTGAGTAATTCCTTATACTACACTGTTTTTAATTTTCTTATTTTATTAAAATCTTATCCATACAAACGTATTATATTATTATTAACTATATATGTATTATTTTGTTATCATTATTAACATTGATTGATACCCTGAAGAGTCGGGTCAACTAAACTCTATGTCCAATCATGTGAAACTATAGGAACAAAGTGTCAATAAGCTACTAGGCCGACCAAATTCTCTGCATAATAAGACAAAACATCAATAATGTTTCATTCAAGTGGCAATATATTTAGTACATATAACTTCAAATACACGTGTAGTGGGCCAAGATAATTGTGTATCTTTTATCCTTTTTGCCCAACCCTAGATTTTTGATCAACTTAATAATTAAGTTGCGATTAGATTCATTCACAGGACTGAATTTTATTCGATAAGTTTACAATGATTTATTGTGTACATGCATATGTAGGTGGGGATATCGTTTGTGAGAATAATGTTGAGTTCGATAAGACCAAACATCGAGGCTTTAGGGAGGTTGTCAAAAACAGATATCTTCGGTGACATAAATCAGTATCCAATGGCTGTTAAGACTCCAGGATTATTGACTCTTCGAATTAGTTCTCCTTTGCTATGCTTTGCCAATGCCAATTTTATTAGAGACAGGTTAAATTCTATTTCATTAATCAATATCTTTTGTTATCATATATGAAACTCGATCTAGAGTTTGACAATTTTTGTCTTTTTTTTAATATACGTTCAGAATATTGAATTCAGTCCAAGAAGTAGAAGAAGAAGAGATTGAACAAGAAGTTAAAAAAGACAAAATTCTTCACGTAGTAATTCTCGACATGTCATGTGAGTATCTACATGCTATAATACTAATTTATTGAAAACGTTGATGTTCTAGTTATATAATAAAGTTACTGAATTTTTAAATGTAACAAAATAAATGTGAAGGCGTGATAAGCGTAGATACATCAGGAATAGCTGCACTTGAAGAACTATATCAAGAGCTGGCTTCTAATCACATCCAGGTACATTTTAAAAAAATTTCCTCATAAAATTTATAACCTATGGTGAATCAAATGTTAATTCATTTACTAGTTAAATATTTCAATATTTGGGCTCATTGGTTATTCAACTTTACCAATATTCTTTTATGTGTAGTTAGTGATCGCTAGTCCGAGATGGAGAGTACTTCATGATTTGAAGCGAGCAAAATTGGATGAGAAAATGAAAAAAGAAAATATATTTATGACTGTAGGAGAAGCCGTAGATATTTGTGTGAGAACAAGATCTACGTCACAAGATATGTGTTGATATATATATATATATGAGAACATCATAATAAATACATGCGAACAAAACACGTTGAATCTACTACTGCTTTGTATTAATATTGTTGTATTATAAAACATATCCTTATGGTTGCGGATCTAATCGTTTGAATCACCTTCATTTCTCACATGCAACATCACTACAAACAATTTACAATGTATAGTCACAAATATTTTACGTGGCAATACAATGAATACATGATTAACGATCATTCATTCAAAGAACAAAACCCTTGAATCTCTCCCATACATTTATAACCAAAACTCTCTCTTTGTAATAAGTTATACCTAACCTCTCCTTCTTTCAAGCTTGTCTTTTCTCATGTCCATACATTGTTCAATATATATACGCACTTTTGCCTCCTATGATCAGATTTTTTGCCTTCTTTGAATTTGATAAAAGAGAAGAAAAAATAATCTTTGAATTTGTTAATAACGTTTGATTTGATTATAAAGAAAGACATGGGTCGAGTGAAATTAGAGATAAAAAGAATAGAGAACACAACGAATAGACAAGTTACGTTCTCAAAAAGACGAAATGGTCTAATAAAAAAAGCTTATGAATTGTCCATTCTTTGTGACATTGACATTGCACTTCTCATGTTCTCTCCCTCCGATCGCGTTAGTCTTTTTTCCGGCAAAACAAGGTTTATTATTATACAAACACGAAAACATTCTTTTCATTTATTTATTATTCGTTTAAAATTTGGACAGGATCGAAGACGTATTCACAAGATTCATCAATCTTCCTGACCAAGAACGGGACAAGTAAGCTGAGCAATTTTTATTTTTATTTTTATTTTTCTTAATATTTTTATTTCCATTTTATTTCAGTGCTCTATGGCCTCTGTCCGATCCGAGCCGACGCCCAACGTATCTTACTCTAATTTCTTCTTATAAATATACAACTAATCATATATTGATAATTAATATCTAATTGTGATTTTCTTGTTTTGACCATTTTTTTTTGCAGAGATTTCCAGAGCAAAGATGTAATTATTAAACTAAGCATAATGTGTGTGAATATATCAGAATATGATCAGGAAAATAACCTTATAATAATAGCTGCCGTACAATGTAGGAAAAAAAATTACATTACATATATTTTAGATTACTGATGTCTAAATTTTCTTGTTCACATGACAGTATCTACTCCGGACTTTGCAGCAACTCAAGACTGAGAATGATATTGCCCTTCAACTCACCAAGTCTCAACTTCTTTCTTTGTTTCTCTTACATTGTTATAAATTTATACATTATTTTTTTAAGAACTCTGAAATTGATTTTCTTAATTTTTGCTTCTTGGATGATTTTGAAAAGCCCTCCAACTATCAACTCTGACGTCGAGGTGATTCTTCTAATATTTTTTCTTTAACTAATAAAATAACTATACTTTATGTTATATACTCTCTAATCATATTTTTGTGTGTCTTTTCAATCCGAAAAGGAACTTGAGCGAGAAGTTTATAAGTTACAAGAACAGCTTCATATGGCAGAGGAAGAACTTAGGTCTGCCCTTTTATAACAAAAAACAAAAATGTGATATAATATATGAAAATGTACGTAAAAGTTAGTGACTAATTATTATATCCAAATATAATTAGGAAATATGAACCAGACCCAATCAGGTTTACAACAATGGAGGAGTACGATACTTCCGAGAAGCAGCTCATCGACAACTTAACACTCGTTACTCAACGACGGGTCCATAAACTAAACTCCACTTATCTTTTACATCATTAACAATATTATTAGCAGTTAAATGACTTCTTTGTTTTCATTTTTGGGACGCAGGAGAATATATTGAGTGACCAATTATCTACGTACGAAGCATCTATTATACAACAACAAAATATGGATGGGCCTTTTGTTAACAACGTTATTGGAGGTTGGCTGGCTGATGATGGGTCTAACCAAACCCATTACTTTGACGCATCAGCCCATTCAGAAATGTATAAAACGTTATTACAAGGAAGTAGTTCAAGCTCAAACCAAAACAATATGGGTGAATGTCATATGTCATCAAATCATAATGGTGATATGTTTCAAGAATGGGCTCAAGCTTATAATTCTACAACGGCCCCCTCGGACTTGCTTCCGTCTATGCAACATCAGGTATTTAAATTCTTCTTTGTAGGAAAAAATATATTATTTTATCAAAAAATAAAAAAATACTTTATTTTAAAAAATAACAGCATGGATTAGTAGATCCTAATGTGGAGGAAAGTGAAATCCCGGTTATGACAAATCATGAAGCACAAGCAGACCATGAGGTCTCCGACTATGATATTAGAAGGCCTCAGCTCAGTAGCCAATGATCTCTACAGATTTTAATTTACCCTATTTTATGTGTACACTTCTATTATTAATGATCATATATATATATATTACTACATTAACACAATTTCATCCCTTAAATAATAATTAACATTTTCCATCTCACTCATGCTTTTTGGTTGCTCTGTTTTTTTTTCTTTCTTAAGTTTCAGGAAACACACAGTAAACTTCTCAAAATTTATTAAATAAAATTAAGAAGCAAACTTATTTGAAAGAGAAGGAAGCCATAGAAATTTAGAGACACATTTTTTAAGTATTTATTTATTTCTTTTATCTTTAACATCAACAAGCATTTTCATCCTTACACTTTGACTAGTATTAGTTTGGATTTTGATTCAAACTTGAATTATTCCCATGCAACATCTGATCATAACTGCCACACAAAACAGGATAAAAATCTCAATTATAATGTGAATCAAATAAATAAACAAATTGGGTAGAACTAAAAAGACCTTAGCTGATCGGAATGATGGACCGACTTGGATATAACATGGGCTTGTTTGGGCTCAGCCTCAGGCCCCCAACCTTCGATGACATTGTTAACTAGTTGGGTACTTGGTGCTTCCAAGGAGGCCTTGTTGAGCAAATGTTCCTACACTTACGAATTAGTTAGTTAATCATTTTTTTTTCTCCGAATAAAATGTTGTGATAGTAAAATATAGAATGTGTACCCGTCTCTGAACAACACGTGTTAGGGTATTGATAAGATGAGCTTCACATGCTTCAATATCCTCCATTGATGTAAGTCTCACTGGATCTGGTTCAAATTTCCTATGTATTATTATGTACATTAGATCACTATATAATGTGTTTACCAAAAAAAATCACAATATAATGTATATATGATTATATGGAAAATAATACCTTAGTTCTTCCTCTGACACTTGAAGCTGTTGTTGCAATCTACAAACTTCTTGCTCAAGTGCCTGTAAAATTGCATATATAATTAAAAAAATTCTTATGAAAATTATTTAAACGTCTTAGTATAAGGAAATGGAAAACTAATAACCTCGACATCAGAATTGACAGGGCTTTTTCAGAGCCAAAAATAAAAAAGTCAGTGTATACATATGTATATGTTGTATCACTATGATAAGAGGAAAAAGAGAATGAAACCGAGATTCATTGATGTGAAGGGCCATGTTGTTCTCAGTCTTGAGCTGTTCAAGAATCCTTAACAAACCCTGTCCCAAAAAAAAATAAGTACTGATAATTAAAAAAAATTCATATGTACATACCTAAAATCATAACTAAAAAGGAAAATTACTTATTGATTAGTCTTACCTCTTTGTTGTGGATAGTACCTCTGCGAAACATATAAAATATCGTTTATTAAATCTTTGTGAAAATAAAGTATATATTATAACTGAAATATATGATACTCACTGCCGTTTGCTTTGATCGGGGAAAACGATGGCGCTGAAAAATAAAATAAAAGATATCAATAAAAATGCATGTAAATATATAACTTAATCAACCAAGTGAATCAATGCGATTACTATACATACTTCTCTCTTTCTTGATCAGACAGATTGATGTACCTCGTGAAAACGTCTTCAATACTGTAATTAACTCAATATTAAGATAATGGAAATGCAACGTAACATCATGCATGTAGGAATTTGCATATTTTTCATGTATATTATGTAAGTATACATATATATGTATAGACATAACAAATTAACCAAGTTGTGGACAGAAAACAGTGGGGCAATAAACAAGTTGAATTGGTGCTTATTAAAGATCTGTTTCTTATTTACAACTAATGAAGAAATTGGTTTCTTAATATCCAAAAGACAAGTGATGATAAGTTTTATAATAATATGGAACTCACACCGAGTCATTGCATGTAATGATGTCAATTTTTAGTGACGTGTTCTGAGTCTACAGTGCCACGTATGCTTCGAGGCTTTTCGTATTAGATAGTGTGATTCTCACAAAAATATCAAATGTAGATTTCCATTTCCTTACCGCGAATCAATTATAACACTTGTTTTTTTTGGTGTTTCTCATATATATATATAAGGCCTGTTTGTTTGTTCATATCGTATTCACATTCAAATGATTCATTCAAATAATTTTGTTTGATATTATTAACTTTTTTTTTTAAATTTGATAAATTATTTAGAAAAAAAATGTATTAATGTTTATTTTATGAAAAACTTATCATTATAATAACTCATTTGGATGAAATTTTTTATTTAAAACCGTAAAATCTCGTAATGATATTTATTTTAAAGCGATACAATCTTAATATTGGCAGAAAAACTGTATAATTATATTTTCTGCTAAAAACGAATAAATTTTAAAAATATATTTTCACCGATACTATAAAAAATTATTTTGGCGAAAAAACTTTCGAACTACAGTTTCACGTGAAAATTCTAAATCTAAAAATTATATTTTCAGACAAAACCGTAAAATTTTAATTTTGACTGAAAAAAAAAATATATATTTTAACCTTAAACAGTAAAATTTAAATTATGTAAAAAAACACAAAATCTCATTTTTTGCTAATACTTTAAAATTTAAATTTTGGCAGAAAATTACGAAATCACATTTTTCGACCAAAAATACAAAATAACAAATTATAAAAAAATATAATATCTATTAAATAAATCAACATTTATAAAAAAAAATTAAAGTAGCAAGTAAAATAAAATTAATTAAATGTTAATTTGTCATTTTTTTATTTTAGATGAATCATGTTCATCCAAATGGTCCAATTTGAATCATTCAAATGACTTTTAAAATTTAAACTAAATTTTAAACTTCATTCAAATGATTCATCTAAATGAATCATCTAGATGGATAATTTTTGTTACTAAACAAACACCAATTCTCATTTACATCTAGATGAACCATTTCAATAGAGAAACAAACACCCATATATATATATATAAATATATATTATTTACGTCTTTTTATATTAAATTTTAAAACTAAAGCGAAAAATATGTAAGTTGAAAGTTTATTAGCTGAATAGCAAGTATAACTTTTCAAAACTAAAAAAAATGTAAGTATTGTTTATATTGGACAAATATATTGTTTATATTTTCCATGCAATAATCATTTTTTTTAACACAATCATTTTTACAAATTTTCTTAGTATTCTGATCACTGGCTACATGTGAAGATATATATATTATAAAAATATTTTCCGTTATTTTGCAGGTTTTTTCGATATTGAACTAAAGTTTTATCTATAAATGTATAACCAAAAAAGCACTTTCTACTGACTAATTTTAGTAATATCCGTGTCAACTCTTGGTTGCACCTCTAATAGATATGAAAGTACGAAGAAGTGAAAAAAGAAGTTACTAGTACCCAAAAATAAAGCTCTACTATTCGGTGGCTTCCACGATCCAAAAAAAAAAGAAAGATAAAAGAAGGAATTGACTTAGTCCGTTTTTGTCCTTAAATCAAATGATATGGACAGTATCTAGGCATGTAAACGCAAACGTTGTAATAATTAATCATAAGCTGAAGAAAAAACCGTTGCGATGAGATTATATGAAGTCTTAGAAAGAAAAAAATGGAATACCTTGTTTGACTGGAGAACATACATAGACGATCAGATGGGGAGAACATGAGAAGAGCTAGATCAATATCACAAAGTGTTGACAATTCATAAGCCTTTTTTATCAAACCTTTTTTACGTTTTGAAAACGTAATTTGTCGGTTCGTGCTCTTCTCTATCCGCTTTAACTCTAATTTAGTCCGAACCATATCGAATGGTCACTGCAGATAATCAAAACACAATTCTATTAACAAAGAGTGAAAACAAGTAATATAAGCGACCAAAGAAGATATAGTTTTATGTTTGTGTTTGTACGAGAGATAAAGAAAAAGAGAGTTGCAAATGGGTGGGCGGATAGATTTAGTTCTTAATTTAGACGGATCTGTATCGTATGACTTACCACTCACTTTATATAAATTGTATTGTAGTCTTATTATATAAGCAGTTTTTGTCAAAATTTTAACCAAACAATTTTTTTTAATTTTCTATTCAGTTCCCATAGTTAACATTACCTTTCATGGCCCCAAGGGCTCATATACATACGTAGCCTTATCCAAATCTACTATTTAGTACTAAAAAAGCAAATGCATTCTATTAAAAAAATTATCTAAAAATTTATTTTTGTCTAATCCATTTATATTATTTATCACATTAAATATCAATATACAATATTATTAAAATATTTTAACCAAATTTTTTTTAATTATTTATTAAAAAATGCTAAATAAAAATTTAATTAAATATTAAAACAATTTTTTTAAAAGAATTTTAACTAATAAATATATTCTATTTACATATATACTACTTATTATTTAAGCAGTACTAACAGAAAAATAACTCTATATTGCCGCGATATATTACATTTTATATCATTAGATTATCATATCTTATTTAATATTTATATTAAACTATTAGAAGAGTAATTAAATAATTTACTATTTAATACATATTTCACTCAACAATATTTTTATATTTCATACATACATTATTAGTTATATATATCATCAATAATAATAAATTTATTATATTATAAACTTTTAACTGTATAAAATCATATATTTCACCTTTTATTTATATTTTTCATATATTTCATCATATATTATAAATATACTTATATTTAATATTGTGTATATTGTTTACTAATATATATATATATATATAATATTAAATATAACAATGTGTTTACGAAAATATATTATCGAGATAAACAAATATCACATATAATATAATTTAATCATATTATAAATTATCAATACATAAAGAAAAAAAAATATAAAATACACTAACATATTTTTAATATATATATATTAAATAATATACTCATATAATCTAACTAAAAATATATATATTTAAAATATATTTCACAAGACTCACGGGTGATATACTAATTTAAATTTATAGTCATTAAATTAACAAAATTATTCTTAACCTTCAAATAAAAATATTAATATATATATGGAATATATATTATAAATTTTTCAAATTTACTAAAATTTTACTGATAATCATAATATTTTATTATTTAAAAATAAATTTTTTAATTAAAAAAATAAATTAACTAGTTTAAATTTTAAATATATATGAAATATATTTGGTTTGTATCACTTAAACAATAAAATATTATAGATAATATTTATTTAAATAATTTTTAAATTCAACTTAAAAAATTTATATTAATAAATATACTCTTTCTAACATATATAACTAATCTTTATAACTATTATTATTATTAAAAAATATATAAATAATTATTTTTATAAAATATATAGATACAATAAAACATGCATTCTACCACCTAATTTATCATAATTATTTTAACTATTATTACTATTGATTATATATCTAATTATTATTATTATTATGCTTTTACTTATATTTGTAAAAATTTTATCATATTTTATTTAATCAAAATTTATATTTTTTAATATTTTGTATATGATATATATATAATATGATTTTAATCTAGATTAAATATAAATCGAATAGTCAAATATTTTAAACTGATAATAACCTATCATATTTGAATTACTGAGTCTATAAACATATGAAATGAGAAAAACATTTGACTAGAATCTCTAAATTATATAAAAGCTTATGACTTATAAATTTTAAAAAACAAAAACATGACATTTTAAAGTTATTTTCCGTTTCAATTTATTATAGTTTTTAGTATGATATTTTTAGTTTAGTCATAAAAAATTAAAAAAACAAGAATTATTTAAAAATTAAATAGAAAAATACAACAATCTCAAATAAAAAATAAATTAGAATTCTAAATTAAGAACTATATTTTATAAATTTATAATATTTTTTTTATTTATATATTACAACTAAAAATAAAGATTTTATTTATATATATTGGTTTTTCATCATTATCATAAAAAAAATTAATTAAATTATAATTTTTGGAAAATATATTAATTATTTACATAAAAAATATTAAAAAATCATTTTTAAAACTCCCCTTAGACTAGTCAGAACCTAGGCACTGCTGTGTGTGGGATATCTGATTATGACTACAGCGAGTGTTATTATTAAAGCTTGTTATAACGCATGATGGAAACTTCAAAGGGAGGGAAAAGGCTACGTTTCATTGGGAATATTATTCGATGTTAATATAGTAATTTTGTACTTGCCGACCACCTGGTCTCAGTTTGTGACACGTGGATAATTTGTTTGCTTCTGTTGTCTCGCGCCGACAGAGAAAGGATAGAGAGAGAGAGATCTTCAGTGCGAAGTTTGCTATGAAACAGACCAAGTTTTGCTCTTTGTATTTTGACCTTTTTGACCTATTGGTTTTTTATGTCTGTTTAGAGACTAAAAAATTCTAAAACCACTTGTAAAACTACATAAACTGCTTGGAAAGATATAATTGTCTTTTATAAAAAAATAATAATAATTCAGTGTGAAACTGTGGAATGTGAAACTGTGGAACTGTAGTTTTGGATTCTAATTTTTAAAGTAAAATGGCAACGTACCTAAGCGGTTGAGTTTCTTTTTGGCACAATATATAATCTGTTTTTTCTCGTCCGTCAAATTTTCATACATTGAATCCGATCTTCTGTAGTTCGTATTTTTTCGCACTCGCAAACAAAATCGTTGAAACTTGAATTTGAAACATAAACAATTCTTTGTTTTATCTTATCCTATTGATTTTTACATATTTTTTTGAATTAAAAAATATTTCGATTACGTTCCATGTCATTTGACCAAAAAAATTAAATAACGTTCTAAAAAAACTAGAGTATATTGGAATTTCAAAACAAACAGAAATAGCCAAAACCGTAGAAGATGGACAAAGCAACGATTTATGCGTTTTTGGTCATCGTGCTCCTCTTCATCTCGCTTACTCCTCCAAAACGTTTTGGTTACTGCTTCATTGCCGAAGAAGTCTCATGAGGGTATCAAGAGTAGGTTGGATCTTGTGATAAAGAGTGGAACCATTTAGTTTATTTAGTTTAATAATTATTATTTAAAAACAAATAAAATAGATATTTCTTCAAAAAAATGGTAAAAATAATTTTAATCCATGGGCGATGAGTCTTTGCCTTCCTCTTTGGGCTGGGCTGGGCCTGCAGACAACGTTGATATTGGGTACAGCTTGTGGAAAAAGCTTTACTAATTACTTGCATATATAGTATTGGTTCATCATCGATCCACATAACTGCTCATTTTATGTTTTATACATTTTATGTTTTTCGTGTATATTAACAAACTGTATCTTCTGTCTCTTTTCATTAATACAATATCACTTTTTAATAAATATAAACTTTTTATGTATTACTAGATGTACACATATCTCCAAATATTTATTGTATTTGATATAACAAAATCTTATGTGTCTTTTGTCCAACATAGAGATCGACATGTGTCATGTTTTATACTTAATTTGATTAGTAAGGATATGATCATCTAGTCAAGGTGTCATGTGTATATTAAGATAGGATATAAATTACAAAAGTGGAGAAACAAAATTATTCTTGCTTTGGTTATATAAATCCAATAAATATTTTTAGTTTGGTATAATTAAGGTTTCCAAAAATAGGAGCAAAATATGAGTATATCTATAGCTCCCCTCAACTCTCGTTACTTCGACCACACAGAGATTGAGAGATAGAACCTTCAAAACATGGCTCTCAATTCACACTGTCAAGAAACCTTGAACCTCGTCACGTCATCTGTCTCCGACATTGGAACAGAGACTTGCTTCGACAAGATCGATGATGTCCGGTCTCCCTGTGAGATCAGAAGAGAGAAAAAGCAAGCTGTGGTGCGTGAGATACCACCACCTCCGTCGCACGTGCCATCGGTGCTGAAGCGAGAGTACACGAGTGATGGTCGTCTTTTACTTAAGGAAGAGAAAGTGCGTCGTCACGAGTATCTTCGAGTTGACAGATCCAACGGTCGTCTAACAATCCAGCTCGTTTCTCTTGATTGATCGTTACTAAATTGTCGTTTTTTTACTTACTAGATTCATATACATTGGTCATTGCAATTGATATTTCTAAGGATGTATGTATTGGTACTTGTCCCATTTCTTAATTCAATAAATTTTAATGGTGAATCGTGAAGATCTGATAATTATATATGTACAAGTATGTTTATACTACAAGAGAAAAAGATAGAGAGAGGATTCAAGTACCAAGTGTTTTTAATTACTTGAAGTAGATATAGAAGATGAAGACTTTTCCAAATTTACTTGGCAGCTTCTTCCTCTTCTTCTTCTTCAGTATCAAGCTCGAGACCTTCTGCTGCTAATAACTGAGTGATGAGTTTTTTCTTATCTTCCTCTGTTTTTTTGCGCATCAGATCTCTTTTCTTCAAAACTAATGTGTGTCGTTTTAGAGTGCTGTTAAAATACTCTCTTGATGCTTTCTTTTCCTTCTCCAATATCTTCCTCTCTTCTTCCGGATCCACCTATATAAGTTTCCACATTCAAAAAAACAGAGCAAAACAAAATTACTACTTTGGAAGAAACAAGCTCAAAAGAAGACTTGTTAGTGTTTCTTAACCTTTGAACGAGAAAGACGACGAGCACGTAGGTTTATCTCAAGTTGTTGTTGTTCAGCCCAAGCTGCAACTGCCATGTCTCCTCTCTGATCAAATGCTTTACGTTTTTTCATTAACCATTCCATCCAAGCTTGTGAAGCCTATACAAAACACAACATAATCTTATCATCCTTTAAAAACAAAATTCCAAGTTTTTGATTCTTGTATACCTTCATTGGATTCACTCTGTTATCCATATCATATTGGCTTCTCTTCTCTGAGTCCATGAGTAGCTCATATGCAGCTTGAATCTTTATGAATCTAGCTTCTGCTGTTTCTCCTTCTTCAAGAGTACCTTTTCCATCATAAACTACATACAGAATAAAAAAAACACAGAGAATCAAAAACAGGATGTTACAACTCTATGATACACAACAAAGTCACTCATTGTACTAATTAATCAGAAGCTTTTGCCTAAAAATACGATTCAGAGAAAAGTACCATCAGGATGATAGAATTTGGCTAATCTTCTGTATGCCACCTTAATCTGCTCTTCCTCTGCATCTCGATTCAACTCTGTACTTCATAATCATACAACACAGAACCAAAATCAAATTTAGGAAACACCAAAAACAAAGTGCTTGCTCAATTCTTTCTCATCACAAATCACAAACAGTAATCAAAACAACAAAATCACTAATCACCACAAAGCTCCAACGAAAAAAAAAACTTTTAAGCTAAAAACCTTAACCTATAAGATACAGAAAGAGTAATACAAATCAATGAAACGAAAAATCCCAAATTTTATAGAAGAAGTGTACCGAGAGTATCGTAGGGAGATTTATCTTGACTCCAACTAGATGATGATCTAACAAGTGTCCTTCTCTTCTGACTCACACCAAACCAAAAATTCGTACCTTTTGACCTAAACCACGACGGATTCGAATTTCGGTTTCGAAATCCAATTGAAACCCTAACGATTGATTGATGGTTTCTACTACAACACACGATCGATGATAATACTGTGTGTGGTCTACAGATAGCTCTCAGATTACTCATCACTTCAATTATAAAACCCCGATATCAAATTTTTCATATAACCTCAAATGAAAATTCCTGAGAAAATCCAACCGAACAAGTTGAAGACTTTAATTATTACACTCTTCATTTCAAACGAAATTCTCATTTTGTGGACGATTGATGCTGGAACAAATGTAAATTACAATTATATCCTCTAAAATTTTAGTCCCTGAATAATACATATAATTTAAATTTGGTACACATACTATTTATTATATACTCAGAAGATTGTCAAAAATACATGTATTATACATTACATAATAAAAATAAATTAAGAAGAAGCCTTATTTTCTATTATCTAATATTTTACAAAGTTTTCCATTATGAGTTCTTATAAAACTTGGATTCTGTTTCTTGTTTTTAAGTGGTATCTCGTGGACGAGCTGACCAAAGAGAACTAAGAGCACGAAGCCTATGAAGATACTCTCCCAATGCAAGCAAACCTCTAGCCGATTGTCTTGTTGTCAATATCTTCACCATTTGCTGCAACGTTTGCTGTCTCAGATGATCTGCCTGTTTAATCATAAATCACTTCTTTAAATATTGACACAGAAATATATATAAACATTGTTAGATTTGACTCATATGTTATACTACTACTAGTACACTTACTTGATTCACAAAACCCTCTAATGCTTGAAGATTCTCTATTGCTGTATCCATGTGAGCTGTATCATCCATGAACTCAATCACAATGCTTTCAGCTAAACTCTGTTGAAGTTTATCTATCCCTTGAGACAGAGCATCCTCTGCTTGTTGTGATGATTGTTGCAAATTTCTCACTTCCAATATTTGTTGATCGGTTAATGGCTGAATATAAGGCATCACAACCTGCAAAAAAACACAAAGATTACATTTTGTAAATGTATTTTTATAAAATGAAAATATTATAACTTTGAATTTATTTTTATACATTTAGAAGATCAGATGGACGAAACCCTCCAATCCATTGGAAGAATCGTTCAGTTGAAGTTCTCCATATTCCAGATATCAAGTAGAAAACATCAGCTTTAGCTGCATTTGATTTCATTCTAAAGAGATTCGCGTAATGGTTTAAGCAACTCTCTACTAGCATCTTTAGTTCTATCTCACTTATATGATGACCTTGAAGAGCTACTCGGATTTCACTAACTCTCTTGCTTTGTTCTTCAAGCCAATGTGAATACTCCATCTCAAATGCAGCAATCCAAGTGTTTTTACTACTATATGCTCCTAAATAGCTAGAATCTGAGGCATTGCGCACGCATAAACCCTAACAAATAATATTAAGTCAGAACATTTGTATAAACATATCATTATTTCAATAAAGAGCTCTTACATGTTGCTTAGCCTTTTGGAGTTCTTGTTCTAACTGAGATAGCTTTAACTGACTTTCTTCTAACTGTTGAACATAAGCCTAAAAAGAAAACAGAAGAGACTTATTAGTAACTAACTAAACTAACTATTCAATAAAGAGACTTGTTTTTCTTTTTACCTTCTTTCTCAAACGACTTTTACGAGCAGCTTCTCTGTTCTGCTCTAATCTCCGTTTCATCTATTCAAAAAACTATCCTTTAGGTTGAAAAGAAAACATAAGTAAGTAAATAGTTTTGTTCGTTATTAAAAAAACCTTATCATGAATCCTGCGGCCATCATCATCTTGATGATCATTACTACAAGGTTCGATCTGGTTATGAGATGAAGTATTGTAGTAATTCGTCTGCATGTAATTTCAAAAACCATTAGCAAGAATATTCAAAATCAATAGAATTTGGATTAGAAGAATAGTTAACCTTGAGATGGTTGTTGTTGTTGTTGTGATCATCAATTAAAGCATCTACTTGAATAATAGAGGAAGAAGTAGTGTTGTGACTAAGATCATTGATATGATCAGATTTGAAAACATTTCCCCAACCGACAATTTCTTGAAATGGTTCATAGATTCCCATGTCTCTTAAAGATACAACTTGTGTTGGAGAAGAACTCATCATCTCTTCTCTTCTCAACATATATTAATTTACAATCTCTCAAATACAGAAACTGTCTCTGTATTTTTTGGCCTTACCTTTAACACAAAACAGAACATATTCTACATCATTTCGAATATTTTAACTTATAAAAAAGTTTGAACCTTAAATAAAAACACACTAAGAAGCTAATTTCAACAAGATCCAACATTTTAAGGGTTAATCAGAGAGGGAGGAAAAGAATTAACACACCTGGATTGATAAGCAAAGAAGTTCATGAAGAAGTTGAGAGATGAAGAATTAAACATTCATTTGAAATGCATTAAGTATCTCGATCAAATAGAGATATTTTTGATTCAACCCACAAAATAAAATGGAATGAGAAGTATTTATTTAGAGTTACTTTGGACACTTGCAGTTTTAAAAAAAAAAGAAAAAAATACTTAAAGGTCAAGCGTTGTTCCTATCATGGAAAGAGAGAATTTTTTTTTTTTTTTTTCTTTTATTTTGTGTTCAATCACACCATTAGGATACTAGCCAAGTTAAAGGCATAAATACTAGTTTTTTAAAAATAACTATTAAAGATGTACTGTAATAATAATAATAATCAATTTAAAGCAACGACAAAGGAATGGGGAGAAGAAAAATAAGATGAGTCACCAAGCCGAAGCTGACCCGTATCGTAACGCTCGTATTGCTGCCGAGGTACGCACGACATGACGTCATTAGCCCGAAAAAAGCTATTTTGATGAGCTGGATACCCTATTCTAATGACACGTTTCAGTTCAGCCAGTTATTCTGTTCGTTTGGTGAATTTATTGCATTGTTTCTACAGTCCAGAATTAGAAAGTCTTAGGTTTTAGGGATCAAATAAATAAATACATAGTTTTGAGAGAAATAAAATATACTTCCCCCATTTTGAAAATTGTTTTGGAAGATTAAATCTAGTCCCAAACATTTTAATAAAATATAGTTGGTAAATGTTAAGGTGATAAGTGCATTGACAAACCGATCATGATCAATCATATAATTTTCGAACTCATTTTCACAATCTTTATGTACATATATGCTCATGAGTCTGCAAAAAAAAAATGTCATTTCCCTATAAATTAGGTTCATATATGTGGAACAAAGATGCAGAAGTTTCTTTCTTATAATTTTATTTTATTAATTTTTTTGTTTTATTTTTCTTTTACATCTTTGAGTGTATATTGGGGGACCACAAGGTTATGCAATGACATCTTTATTTATGCTTTAGTCTCCTTCCCTGACTTAGTGACAAATAATTGGAGCTTTAGTGGCCTACCAAACACAAAAGATAACATTTTTAAATCTCTCATTTATTTTTCAATTATAGACCTTAATTAGTTTGGCACCACTTGTGTAATAAAATCTGTGTGTTCGACAAAGACAAGCATGTCTGTTTATTATTTTATTTAGCTTTACTTCCTCGCTTGGGTTTACTTTAATAAAGATTAAAGAGTCCATCTATAAATATTTTTCAATCCATGTAATATGTTATATGTATCGGTGCGATGATAATAAACATATATGAAAGGAAAAACAATATTGTATGGGAAATCAAATGGTTTCACGAAAGATCATCTCTCTAATTTAGACTATGGGAAGATTTCAATCATGTAATTTAGTAACTCAGTGTACCTCAGATAATCACTACATCATTTTAATAATTTTTGAGAAAATAATATTATTTATATAGATTTAAGTACAATGTAACCTACTATATGCATGCATTATAGTCTATAAATATCATTGTTACGTGCTATAATTGAAGAAGAATGATCATAAAAGTTACGTACACACGAAGACACCGATCTTTCCACTATTTTCATTATCTTCTTGCTCCCTTTTTCGTTATGACCACAAAGTTACGCTTTGTATTGCTTTTTCCTCATTATCTTCTTTTTTTTTTTTTTTT
>KE156710.1:7706-19970 GCA_000411055.1 Leavenworthia alabamica
TTCTGTTTTTGAGAGTTGAGTCAGTGAAATCTATCCTCACTCTAACTTTCTCTTCATCATCCTTTTCTACCCTCTCTCTAGGCACGCAGTGCAAAAGGAATCCTTCAGATTCTTTCATTTAGGGGTTTTCCCATCACCATTCTTCCATCGCATCCATTTAGAGTCTAGCCGGCAGTCCAAGCAATTTAATCCTCGGATGTTCATATCACATATTCTCTTTCCCAAATAAGTGTAATCCTATGATCATTATACTACAATGAATGGACATTTGTCCCTTGTATCTATAACCTACTATAACTGAAGTACAAAATTTGTGTCTATTCTTATAGGTAAACACCATAAATTTTAAATTTGTATCCAAACAGAAAATTATACTTAATTAATTTCTAATTTTAGTTACTTATATTTCTAATTCTCAACTAACCAAATAATATATAGAATTTTTATCATATCTTTATCTACATATTTTAGAATATATATGTAACACCCGTGATCTGATTTAAGATCACAAAGTCGGTTTAGAGTTATGACTTGTCGAGTTTAGTTTAATAAAATAGTTTGTCGATCCTGGTCAAGTCGGTTTACTGTGATATTAAACCGAATAAATTGAACCATAGCAGTTGGACCGACCCATGAACCGAGTTGTTGCTATGGATTTAATTTCCGAAAGTTCAGAGAATCCGAGTTTTGTTGAGATGGTCCGGTGGAGACTATTGGGAGTTGGATTTAATTGGGTTTGGAAGCCCAAAATAATTAATTAAATGATTAAAAATAGTTGAGTTTGGAAATCCTACATATTTTCAATTATTAATTAATTAAAAGAATGAGTTATAAAAACCCAAAAAGAGTTAGTAAATAATTAAAAAGAGCTGGGCTTTGGAAAATCCTAAGACTTTAAATTATTTAAAGTGATCTATTAAACTAGATCAAAAGCCCAAAGAGGATTTTTATTTAAATGATCACAAATATGGCCAAATGAGTTAGAGTTTTAATAATGTGATTTGAGGAGATTTTGTGCCTAAAAGCCCAGATATTTAATAAGTGATTAGGGCATCACTTAATTAAATCATAAATCACAAAAAACTTAGTTTTTGTTCTAATTTTCGTAGCCACCTTCAAGGATGAATAGAAAAGTTCTAAAGATAACTCAAAAAAAGAAAGTGAAGTCTACACATGAAGATGATGCAGACAAAACATATATGTCATGGTATAAAATACATTTGACATAGCAAATCGATCGCAAATGTGGTGATTTTTTGTGGAGTTATAGGTGAGCCTTAGATCTAATTTACCAATTTACGGATTCAAATTTTCGTTCATATTCTAAGAGTATTCACGTTTTTGTGAAGAATATTGCATATGCGATTTAGACCAATGTGTATTCAAATTTAGACCCCAAGTTGATCTATGGTTAAATCTTTGAGATATTTTGTGAGCAGTTTCGACACATATAGAGGTTGATTTTCACGGTTGGACTGTGAATTGGACGGTTAGATTTCATTCTGTGACTTCATCTTTGAGGATGATAGTTTCTATAAGTTTTTGGATTGTTTGAATTTTAGGGGTTTTCCGGAAATTTTCAGATTTCCGAGAAATCAGTTTTAGGGATCCCAGAATAGTTTCTAGGGTTCATTTGAGTTGTGTTTAGTGTCTGATTGCTAAATGTGACCTAAATATTTTTAGAGGCATTTTGGTAATTTAGCAAGTCAGAGGCAGTTTGGTCTTTTCACACCTTCACAGACTAAGGTGCGTGCATGACCGTGGTTCGATAATTGTGATTGGTCTTTAAGATCATTTCATTGTATGGCCTTAATTGTGTGTTGTGTGATTGTGTGTTTGAGTTGTATGGTGTTTGAGCTGTGTGTTTAATTGAGAAATTATTAAACCGAGTGTCGGTTTAATAATGTGTTTAAAATTGAGTTAAATTGAGTTAAATTGAGTTAAATGGTTTAAATTTGAGTAATACTTTGAGTAAACCATATCTGAAATTTGAGGTCTAGTCAGCGGGTGCACTGAGTGAACCGTCTAACTAGATGGAGAACCGGGTGTACTGAGTGAACACCGGTTTCTCGTATAACGTGTGATGTTCGGCTATAATGAGTTAACAACCGTTCATCACATGTGGACCAGTGTTGAAAACCGGGTGTACTGAGTGAATACCGGTTATCACACATTTGAGTAATTAAAATGAGAATTGAGAATTTGAGTAATTGAGAACATGAGATTAAATGATTTGAGGATCAATCGCTCTTGTCTACAAAAAAACCCAGTAGACGGGAGGATTGCCCACTTAGTATGTTTTATATACTGATAGCGCAATTTTGTGTCATTAGGTAAAGGAAAAGATAAGTCTTGATCGTGAGCTCGTGGTATAGCAGCTGGGAGGCGATGGTATACCGGTTGTTGTGTTATGTTTTATTTTTGAGTTGTGTTTGAGAACCTAGATGTATCTAGGTGAATTTGAGATTTACTGTTGGAGTTATGTTTGAGTTATTTTATTTATTGGAGTTTTAAAGACTTAGTGGTTTTGTTATTAGGATAATCCGGAATCTAGAACCGATAAGTATGGGATTATCGGTTAGTTAACAAAATTTTAAAAATTAGTGGTTGAGTCTAGAGAACCGGGTTGGAGTGTTTCAATAAATATTCCGTAGAATTATTTTCAAAAATTTAAATTAATATATTTATTGCATAACTATTAAAACTGAATTACAAATTTTGTTACTATTTATATAGTCAAATATCGTAAATATAAAATTTACATCTAAACAGAAATTTTCATTTAAATAATTTTTATTATTTTTAATATATTTCTAAATCTGCATAATATAAAAAACTATCTAAATATTGATCATATCTTTTCTGCATATTTATTTTCTAAATCAGAAATAAATTAATTTTAGAATATATATATATGATCTACTAATTTAGTATCTGTTAAATATTTATAAATAAATTATTTTTTTCAAAAATATGATTTAGTTAATAAATATATTTTAGATTTACTTTTCAATTAGAAAATTAATTTAATTTATTCAATCAGTTACTTATAAACTAATATTTAAACCAAAAATAAGGTTTCAGGTAGAATTGACTAAAAGTTTTTTATTAGATGTTAAAATTTATACATGATAGTTTCAGATCAGATTTTAATTTTACTTGAAACCCGACTGAGTATCCAAAAATTAATAACCTAACATGAATAATTTTAATTTTTGCTATCAGATAATTGGATAAAATTTGAGTTTAGGATATATGTCAGGATAATCGAGTTTTTTAGATTGAAAAAAAGTTGGGTACTAAGGTTAAAAACAGTTAGATTTATAAAACTTATGAGGTTTGTACCTATGGATTTTGAATCTGATATGTGTTTTAACTAAAATTCGATTGGATATAAAAAAAAATTACTAACCTAACTTGATTAATTATTTTTTGGTTTCAAATAATCGGATAAAATTCGGATTTAGGATAGATGTTATGATAATCGAGTTTTTTAGATTTAAAAAATGGATAATTTGGTTAAAAAATTAGATTTTCGGATATAAATAAGGTTTGTGCCTTATTTAAGTTTTAGATAGACTTTTAGATTTTTCGGGTATGAAAAATTAAGAAATTTTGGGTATATATTTACTTTGGGTTTTTGTCGGATTTGAAATTTTAAACCAAACTATCTCCAGTCCGATTCGAAAAATAAAGATTGTAGATTTCAAAATCCAATAAATCCAAATCCGATCGGATTTTATTCGGACGAGTATTATACTCATGGCTAATATTTATAACAAATGTATTTTTTCTTTAAATAGAAAAAAATCCTTGATATTTAAACTTATATTATTATTCTAATTTGTTTTAATTTAAACTTATACTACCCTATTATAATATCATAAATAGTAAATTTACATCTAAAAAAAAAATTTATTTAAATAATTTTTATTTATGTTTAATATATTTTTAAATCTGCACAAATGAAAAACACTGTCTAAATATTGATCATATTTTTTCTGTATATTTACTAAATTAATTTTAGAATATACATATACGTTATATGATATAATTATTTAATATATGTTAAATATTCATAAATCAATAATTTTTTCAAAAATCTCACTTAGTTAATAAATATATTTTTGATTTAGTTTTTAAATTAGAAATTAGATTTAGTTTTTGGGTGCAAATTTAAGTTTTAAATATTTTTGGGTTTTATGGTATGAAAAAATAAAACATTTTGGGTATACATTTATTTTGGATATACATTTAAACACAAATTATCACCAATCTGACCCAAAACAAATATGGTAGATGTCAAAACCCGATAAATCTGAACCCGATTGAGTTTTTTTACCCAATCCGATCCGATGAGTATTATGTCTATAACTAATATTAACAACATATATATTGATTTTAGAAAGGAAAAAATATTTGATAGTTAAATTTATACTATTATTTTAATTTAATTTTGTTTTTTAATCACAGTTTATTTTATTTTGAAAATAAAATTTTGAATCAATATTTTTTAAATATCAAAACAAATTTATAAATATAAATTCTTGATGTTCAAGTTAGAGCTATAATAATTCACATAATTATTTAATAAATTTAGTTATAAAACTTATGAGTTTGTTTTCATTTTTAGAAAATAAAATACAACAAACTTTCATATTTAATATATACAGTTTCAGTATATATTTATTTGCTGTTACTAATTTATATTATCATTTTAATAAAAAATTTCTATTAAAAGTTAAGTATTTCTATTATTATTCAATTATAAAAATAAATAAAAATATATTTTATCATGTAAATGGATAGTTAAGATATAATAATAATATTTTTATCCAAACAAATAAATTATATCATATTTATCTAATAATTTATATAATTAATATTTAATATTGTAAAATTCTAAGTATAATATTTAATATTGTAAAAGTAGAAATATCTATCATATAATATATTTATTTAGATTCAAAGATTATACATATCTTAAAATAAATAAATTTTATAACATAAATAAATATTCAACTTATCAAAAAATCATACACAGAAAAATGTATTAATTTAGTTTTTCATATATTTCACTTTATTTTAGTTTTAATAATACAAAACATAAAAATAATAATAAAATAAAATTTAATAACAAAAATGATATAAATAAAATATATAAATAATAAATAAATAAAAATATTAATTTATATCAAATAATTGACCCGCAGTGTACCGCGGGTGCGGCTCTAGATACAAGACTTAAAACACAACCATAAGTGCATAAAATAGAAATTTTAGGTCAACCAGTGTAAAGCCTTTCTTCATTTACATTTCTTAGTTGTCGTAGTCAATATCTACACATTCTTACGTTACGAAATATTATTCTTTGGCCAGTGACAGATCTAGATGCTTGTTTTATATGTGGCACACTTATTATATAAAGCAAAATCAAAATAATTTAATTTAATTTGTTTATTTATATTGCTCAATTTCTTAGACACACATGAAATTGATGAAAAGTGCGGAAAAGTAATTCTGTAGTTGATTTGGAAAATCTGGAAAGCAAGAAATTACAAAATATATGAAGAAAAATCGAGTTTAACAGATCGTATTGTGGTTAAGGCATTAGAAGAATCAGAGAAATGTGAGATCCTAAACAACAAACCACCTCAATCTTCTGGCTGTAGTCAACATAACTCTGGTTTCAGAACCGTAGCTAAATGGTCAAGATACGGTAAAAATTATGTAAAATGTAATTTACATGCCTCATGGATATCGGAATCCAGAATGGTGAGGGGGGAAGGCTGGATTGTTAGAAATAATGAAGGAACGGTCTTCTTTCATACTCGAGATGCTTTCACTCCCGTAAAGAATCAAGTTTTGGCTATCTTACGTTGTCTTATATGGACGATGCGTAGTATGTTGGATTTGAGACTTGGACGGGTGAATTTTTGTATTGATAGTGTTGCAGGTTTTAAAGCCTTCACACAACCTACCAGAGGGCCAAGATTCTGCTCCTTCGTGGATAGAATAAATAAGTTACGTTTGGAGTTCCATTCTTGCAGTTTCTCCCTATCATTTGCGTCAGCAAACATGGTGGCTACACAAATCGCTAGAAAAGTTACAGAAGATTGACGTTTTCATTCATACTTAGCAATCGGTGATCCTGCTTGGTTACATTCCCTCATTAACAGCGAAAGCACAACTTAATTCGGTATAGGATGCCTCTATCCAAGTGAAAGGTTATGCTCTTTTCTATATTTATATATATAATTTAGATGTATACTTTTAATTTTAAAAGAGTGACATTTTTATTAGTGAAAAAAAATTTGTTCATTTTACTAGATACATTACAAATTTTGAATTAAAAGGAGATCACTTTGGCATATTTTTGGAAAAGAGTGCGGGGCTCTTGCCTCACCTAAGTGTGCCCTACTTCTGCCCCTGCCTCTGACTAATGAAGATTATGCTCTTACAGAATAAAATTTTTATATAGTTTCAAAACAAATAAAAAGGTCTAAAATATGTAAACTATTTAAGAATCAACTTGTTTCATAAAAAATTAAATAATAAATTTTAAATATTTCTTATTTCATGTGAAAAATATGAGATAAACATTTATATTGAAACATGGGAGTAATATTAATTATGCTTTAAAAGATTAAATAGATATATTGGTCAAATTAATTGATAGTATCCCATCTATACATGAACTTAAAGGCTCCAGATGTATTATCGCGTACATATATTCCATCATCTTGTGCTTGCCATAAACATATATTAGGTTTTCCTCCTCCACACACATTACGAATGAAATTCTTAGATCCAATAAATGCAGTAAAGCTCGTATGATGATTTTCATAATCAGGTCCCTAACCAGATATTGTAACAAAGATGATTTATAATATAAGTGAAGAAAACCATAATATAAAACACAGATATCACATAAACATTAGAGGCTTAACAATGTGAAATAATCAAAAGTAAAAATTTAAATTACCTTCCAAAAGTTGCACCACATCAAAGTTTTGGGGTAAATTTTAAAGTTATCTGTATATGTCTCGTTAAATTGAAGAAACTTAACGTTCGTCGAATAATCTTTCATTTTACAATCGAACATAAGTGTTTTGTTACCTCCAAGATGATTTATAACTTGAACGTGAAAATTTCTAAAAATAAGAATAGAGTCAATTTTCTGGATCGAAAACAAAAATAAGAAGAGAAAACATATTAACAATTTCCCCATCTTTTAAATTTTATTTTTCTTCTTCACGTGAGTCATATATATATATATACAAAATATATAAAACAGTAAGATCATTTATAGTTTAAAATACCATATATTTCTAATTTATTTCTCACCTTAAAGACCCATTTGTAGTGGTCAAAGTTGATCAATTTTTCATTTATTATGGTCAAAGTTCATCAACATTCCATTGATCTATTTGACAGGTTAAAGTTTATGAGTGTCCCATTTATAGTGGTCAAAATTGATCAATTTCTCATTTATTATGGTCAAAGTTTATCAGTATCCTATTGACCCATTTGACTAGTTAAAGTTTATGAGTGTCTTATTTGTACATTTATTTAAGGGTTTAAGTTGGATTATGACGCCATACTCTATCATCCTCTATTTGTGAGAAGCATACATTCGACTTCATACTCCCATATACAACATGTATGGAACTTTCACTACCAACAAATGCGTCAAAACTCACATGAGGCACATATTCTGGTCTTATAATAAAATAAATTATAAATATAAAACAATGCAAATTTGAATAGTTTTTGTAACTTTTGTGAAATAATCTATTTGATGAAAAATAATACAAATACAAACAGTACTGTCGAGCTATGATTGATGATGTTATCGAACTTGGAACTAAGACCTTGAAAAATACATACAGTATTAATCATGACAATTTACTAAGATTAATAGTGAATGTAACTGAAATTTATATTGTTTTGAATCAAAAGGTGTAATATTTAATATAATTATAATTAAAAAAATTAGAGAAATATGCTGGCCAAATTTTATGAGTATCCTATTTATACAGAAACTTAAGCATTCCAAATGTATTATTGCATACATATATTCTGTCAGCTTGTGTTTGTCATAAACATTTGTTAGGTTTGTTTCTCCACAAAAATTATGTATCAAATTTTCAGACCCAATAAATGCTATAAACATAGTAAGATGAACAAAATAAGATCCCTGAACTTATATTATAACAAAGATTGTTTATGTTTATATTATAAGTGAAAGAACCATAGTATAAAACAATAAAATATCATAGAAACATTAAAAGTTTACATTGTTGACAAAAAAAAAACATTAAGAGTTTAACAATATGAAAGAATTAAAAAGAAAAGATTTTTACCTTCCATAAGTTGGACCATATCAAATTTTGATAAATTTTAAATTTAACTGTAAATGTGTGAATAAATGGAAGAAACTCATAGGCCATGGAACCACAGTTTCTCTACAACTGAACAAAAGTTTTTATTACCTCCAAGATGGTTCAAAATTTGAATGTGAAAATGCTTAAATTTGGATATGGAGGATCTTTGCTTAGGGTCAGAAGGAAAAGAGAATTAGTGGCTTTTCCGTAGTCCAAAGAGAATGAGTGGTTTCTCTATAGATTTTTGGGAGAAAGAGTGGCTTCTCCGCAATTCAAAAAGATTGAGTGGCTTCTCTATAGACTTAGTGAGGATGGTGGCTTCACAAACATCAAGGAGATCAGTGTATTCTCTAGCGCTCAGTTGAATGAGATATTCTGTTTGCTCTAAGGACGATATGTCTTGAACAACTTAAAGAGTGCGACTCTTGTTGTATCAGACAGATGAGTGGCTCCGGTATCACTCGTACGGATTTTATGGCCTGAGACCGGTAGGTATATATCTGAGTTGAGAGCAGGGAGCGGTGATGATGTGATGATGTGAGTCTTGAGCTTAGTGACCGACCAGATATCTAATTTTTTATTCAAGTAAATTTTTGGGGAAGTGTTTATAATATGGAAGTGTCATCCAAGCTCTCAGATTTGTCGAGGTGAGTGGTTTACTGTAGGATTAGATTCTGTGATGTGTGAATAATTTAATATAATTTTCTATGTTACCAGTGGTGGTAGTCTTGACACGTTTCGATTATACTTGTGATATAAATTTTGTATTATATTCTTGCATACAATCTTGAATTTTAAATCCATGTTAGTATGATAGGATGACTTCACTCAGTGTTGGTTTGCCAATGCTAATGCATCACTTCGTTTGATGTAGGTAAAGAAAAAAGGTTGAAGCGTGAAGTCATAGCAAAACGAGAGGATGATGATCTAGAGTTATGAATGATTTGCGTCTTGATTATTTGGCTTATATGTGTGTATGTGGGGTAATTCTACAGATTATGGTATCATTAGAATTGTTATGTTGTAAAAAAAAAATGGGGTGGTTGTTTCAATTTGTCACTTGTATTACAAGAATTAAAACACAACCATAAGTTCATAAAAATAGGAATTTTAGGTCAACCAGTATAAAGCCTTTCTTCATTTACATTTCTTAGTTGCCGTTAGTCAATATCTACCCATTCTTACGTTACAAAATATTATTCTTTGGCCAGTGACAGATCTAGATGCCTCTTTTATATGTGGCACACTTATTATATAAAGCAAAATCATAATAATTTAATTTAATTTGTTCATTTTATAAGATATATTACAAATTTTGAATTAAAATTTGATCATTTTGGCATATTTTTGGAAAGAGTGTGGGGGCTTTTGCCTCACCTAAGTGTGCCGTACTTATGCCCTTGCCTCTAGCTAATGAGGATTATGCTACTCCAGAATAAATTTTTTAAATAGTTTATATATCGAAAGAAATGTTATCTTCCGTACTGATAAATAATTGTTAGGCGCAAGATTCAAAACAAATAAAAAGGTTTAAAATATTTAAAATGTTTAAGAATTAACTTGTTTTTATAAGAATTAAAACATTTTAGATATTTCTTATTTCATGTGAAAAATATGAGATAAACATTTGTATTGAAACATGAGAGTAATATTAATTATGATTTAAAATATTAAATAAATATATTGGTCAAATTAAGTTATATTATCCCATCTATACATGAATTTAAGGGCTCCAGATGTATTATCGCGTACATATATGCCATCATCTTGTGCTTGCCATAAACATACATTAGGGCTTCTTCCCCCACACACATTATGAATAAAACTCTTAGATCCAATAAATGCGTTAAACTTCGTATGATGTACATAATCAGGTCCCTAAACAGATATTATAACAAAGATGATTTATAATATAAGTGAAGAAAACCATAATATAAAACACAGATATCACATAAACATTAGAGACTTAACAATGTGAAAGAATCAAAAGTAAAAATTTCAATTACCTTCCAAAAGTTGCACCATATCAAAGTTTTGGGGTAAATTCTAAAGTTAAATGTATATGTCGTGTTAAATGGAAGAAACTTAGTAGACGAAAAACCTTTCATTTTACAATCGAACATAAGCTGTTTGTTACCTTCAAGATGATTTACAATTTGAATGTGAAAACGCCTAAAAATAAGAATAGAGTCGATTTTCTGGATCGAAAACAAAAATAAGAAGAGAAAACATATTAAAATTTTTCCCATCTTTTAAATTTTATTTTTCTTTCTTCACCTGAGTCATATATATATATATATAAATCAGTAAGATCATTTATAGTTTAAAATGGCATATATTTCTCACCTTAAAGACCCATTTATAGTGGTCAAAGTTGATCAATTTTTCATTTATTATGGTCAAAGTTTATCAACATTCCATTGATCTATTTGACAGGTTAAAGTTTATGAGTTTCCCATTTATACTTGTCAAAGTTTATCAATATTCTATTGATCCATTTGACTAGTAAAAGTTTATGAGTGTCCTATTTATACATTTACTTAAGGGTTCAAGTTGGTTTATGACGCCATACTCTATCTTCTGTATTTGTGAGAAGCATACATTCGACTTCATACATGTATGGAACTTTCACTAACAACAAATGTGTCAAAACTCGATGCACATATTCTGGTCCTATAATAACAAATAAAATATAAATATAGAACAATGTTGACACAACCACTTCTCGTGGCTATGTCATAAACCCGTAAAACCGAAAATTTTAAAACTTATACATGACATATATGTAACATAACACAGCGGAAATATATACGTATTATATACATAAACTGCTAGGGATTACATGTCCCGACACTCCTATGTTTTATGCCCGTATGTCATCTTCCTAAGCTCAGCCCCTGGGTCCACGCGCTTCATGCGTCCTCTCTTTACCTGCACCCAAAAGAGAGTGATCAGTATATCATAATACTGAGTGAGGCGCTCATCCCGACTACCGGCTCCGCTACAGAATCCGGACGGCTCGGGTAACTAGCAACATATCCTCACGATACTAAAATGCAATCCCGTGAATATGCACAACCACATACAAGTATATATGCATCACACAAGAATATCCCGATGTAATCGGATCATACACCGACTATGCCGCTACAGCAAATACATAAAGACATGCAACACCTCGATATCCGTGTCAACAAGACACCTCGATATCTGTGCCTACGTACGATCTCGATATACGTACCATCGTAATATCTCGATGTACTGACCTTCGTCATATCTCGACATACGTGTCCTGTACTATCTCGGTATACGAACACCGTGATACCTCGATGTACGTGCACCGTCGTGTTTCGACAGATGTAACTACGTAATGCATAAATCTACATAACATCCCATGATGCTACGGTCCTATGGCCAGACTACCCTAGGTCCGTTCGTGATGAGGACATCAACACTACTGAACCTGAACAATCAGAGCTTGTACCCATTCCAAGTTTGAGAAGAAGTCCCAGAACAAGACTTGGATTAAAGAGTGTTAGAGAAGAGTTCAACCAGTCCATTGAAGGCTTAATCAAGTTACTGGAGCATGAATAGCTCAAGAGGATGCTATTGATGGAAGAGATACTTCAAGACACACCTACTGAGCTAGGAACAACTGCTGAAGGACTTGAAGATCTCGGATTCAAGGAGAATAACACAATATGCACCTTTCTGCCTGTACTTCAAGGAGAACACACTGCAACTGTTTTCCACATTCTTGAGCATCAAGGTGAGTAGTTTCATTTAAGGATACTCACGAGTTTCTTTTGTTGTTTTGCAGGGGTTTTGAGTCTATTTTTATTTGCCTTAGGTCCCAGTAAGTTATGTTAAAAGGTGA
>KE156711.1:0-14967 GCA_000411055.1 Leavenworthia alabamica
GAAGTCTATGTCTTTCTCTGTTATGGATACTAAACAGTGTGAATTAGTTTCTAATCTGGAGACACTGAGACGTCATAGGAACCCTAAGATCCGGGAAAAAGCTCATGCTTTATTTGATTCTTGGATGACAATGCTCTACGCAAAAGGAAGAGACAACTCTTTTAAACCTAGTCTTACACATTCTCTCAATCTTGAAGCAGTAGTGATTACAAAACAAGATCTGAGATCGTTGACTCATGAAACAAAGAAGACAAAGATCGAGTCTATGGCATTGAAGCATAAAGAAGATAATAATAATAAGACAGAGACTTGTGAAGTGAAAGAGATAACGAACGATCTAAAGCCATTACATATGAAGAGAAAACGTGTAGCTTCCAACGATGCTACCTCGAAGAAGCCACCACAGATGAAGAAGACAAAGTTGGAGCACTCTGTTGTTGCAACCTCTCACCACTCAAGACAGAACATCAAAGACAGAGATTGTCAAGTCACAACCAAAACCCTAATTCCTCCTCCAAGAAGAGATGCGGCTCACAAAAACATTCCACAAACCCAGAAGACTGAACCATTTAAAGATTCTATAAACCCTAAATCTGCAGCCTTTAAGAGTAAAAAAGTGGAGGAGATGGTGGAGCTATTCGAATCTGCAAAGAAAGCTGCTGACATTGCCAACGTTAAAGGTGTTCTTTTAGGTAAACAAGAGGCATTTCGCTGTGTTGATGCTCTCACCTTACTCATGAAACTCAACATCACTCCAAAACCTAAAAAACCAAGGAGGATGGTGGAAAGGCTTGAGGGACTTACAAAATATAAAGACCGTAAGATAGTCACTGCTGCATCAGCCCTTCTTCATCAATGGAGACAAAGGATTAAAGAACAAGAACGTAAAGATCAGTCTACGACCAAGTTGATTCCTAACAACTCCCACAAAGAATCTACAAAGACAAAAGGAAACTAGTGATGTCAAGATCATGGCTAAGCAAAAGAGAATCTCTGAGTTCATATTACTTGTGATGGAAAAGTTTGATCACTGTCTTATGCTTTCACTTGTTAATTGGATTTAAAATGTCGTATTTTTAATATGCATCGTTTAACTGTATTTTGTCACCATTTTGGCAAACATTGAGTCATAAATTTTGCTTCTAGAAACTTATCTTAAACCAAAAATAAATTAAAAACATATACACAATTCAAGCATGCATTTATGCCGAAACGTTTCTTTTGATTAAATTGTTTGAGAGATTTAAATATTCTAACTTCTTTAAAGACTTAAAAACATGGAGAAAACACTTATGTTGCATTCCGACAAGATTAAGGTCTCCATGTTGTTTGGAAGCTCAATGTCTGAATTAACACTCGTTGGTGTTAAACTGTTGTCATGTAGATCAAGGTATGCCAAAGATTTGAGACAAGTGAAGAGTGTTAAGTTGATTGAGTGGTATAAGTCAAGATATTTTGGTATATCCTGATGATTCAGATAACAAATAATTTTAAAATATTCAGTTATTTTGAATATTTTAATTATTATAATTTAAAAATAATTGATAATTTTTAAATTTATAATTATAATTTAAGTAATTGGTTTATATAAAATTTTAATAAATTTAATATATTTTGGTATATAATTGTGTACCTATTTATTTACTTAAATTCAAATGTCTTATTTTTACTAGTGTTTGTATAACGGTCTATTTTTTGGGTCAAAATATAATGGTCTATTATAAAAGATATTTTTCCATAAAACAAGAGGTTGAAAATAATACATGTGACGCTCTCGACTTCGAAGAAATAAGAGGTTGGAGTAAACATAATTGCAACGTCTAGATTTATTATTAAAAAGATTCTTCAATTAAACAAAAATAAACTCGACAAATTGGTCTCGTACACGGAATCTCTTACATCAACCAAAATGACCATTCAGTCCTTAACCCAGAAAACATAGCGAGAGACCAAAACCAGCAGGGTATAGTAGTCATTCCAAATACAACCCGTATTAGGTACTACGTGTCACGATCTAAAACACTCAATATCGGACGGTGGTGAAGGTGGTCAAGTTTCTTACGTAGTTTACTGGTTTACTTGGCTATCCAAAATTTGGTTTAGGTCTTCGGTACACTGATAATGTAAACATGTATTTAATATGTGAATTAAATAGTAAATCACAATTACATTTCGAAAATTTCATGAGAAAAATGACAAAAAAATTCTGAGTTTCACCGTCCATTTACAGGTCCGTTGGTAGATTACGTAAACCAAATGGTTAAGTAAGTCGGTTTAGATCGAGATATTTTTCTTCAATTGATCTTGAAAGTATTATTAGCGTGCATGATGGTGTACCGTATCAAGGAAAAAAACAAGAATCGGACCGGAGAGATAAGGGAGGTGAAAAAGGAAGCACTCACCATTTCTTTTTCTTCTTCTTCGCTCTTCGCTTTTCATTTGTTGATCTTGTGTGACGCTACTATCGATTTCGGTGAGGCTTTTCACTTAATTTCTGTATTCGGATGCTATTGTAGTGATTTTTGGTTGTTCTGATGTTTGTTCTTGAGTTATTTTGAAGCTTATGGCTTCGTATTTGCTCAAAGCTAGGGTTTAATGGTTACTTGTTTGTGTGTTGAACTTGGAATTCGTGCGATTTAGAAAGCTTCAGATTGTTAATTTTGTGGAGATTCTCTTAGTTTTTTTTGTAAAAAGTCAATTCTATTTGTTCATTTCTGTTAAGTGTTAAGCTTCGCTTTATCTTCATCTTCATTAGTAGCTGACTTTACTGATATGAGCTAAGTGGAATTGAACTTTCTGAGCTTTTGTAAATCGAATCTAAGCTCATCTTTACAATTTATGGTTCTTTGTTTGAAGACTTGCTTACTTTGTTATTTGTAAATCCTTTATTATTTTTTCTGAAACGATTTTTGAGATATCTTGAGGTTCACTTGGTAATTGTTTTATGCGTTTGAATGTTTCAAGTATTTGAGTGTTTCTTCAGGTAACAGGTTACAGTGATGGTTTGTTTAATAACTCTCTTTTTTTTCTGTTGATGGGATTTGTAGGAAGTCATGGCTATGGCCACAAGGGTATTGGCTCAATCTACTTCACCGTCTTTGGCATGTTACCAGAGGAATGTTCCTTCTCGTGGATCTGGAAGATCTAAAAAATCGGTGAAAATGATGTGCAGTCAGCTAAGAGTGTCTGGTTCAAGAATGCAAGGGTTTTTGGGATTACGTGGGAACAATGCCTTAGACACTTTAGGAAGAACCACCCATCAAGATTTTCATTCGAAGATGAAGCATGCTATGAATGTGCCCAAGGGGAAAGCCAGCAGGTGTACAGCAAAAGCAATGTTTGAGAGGTTTACTGAAAAAGCTATCAAAGTTATTATGCTTGCTCAGGAGGAAGCTAGAAGATTAGGCCACAATTTTGTGGGAACAGAACAAATCCTTCTAGGTCTCATTGGTGAGGGTACTGGTATTGCGGCTAAAGTATTGAAATCCATGGGAATTAATCTGAAAGATGCACGGGTTGAGGTAGAGAAGATTATTGGAAGGGGTAGTGGATTTGTTGCTGTTGAGATCCCATTCACTCCTCGTGCTAAGCGTGTTCTTGAACTCTCACTGGAAGAAGCTCGCCAACTCGGTAACTCCCTTCTCTGTAGCAAGTCTTTTGCTTCCATCTTTTCTCTCCGTATCTGGAATCTCTGTGTTGATTATGAAATGTATCATCCACTTTGTTGTTAGCTGTTTGGTGTTGGCTGTTTATTTAGTTTCCTACTTTACTTTATATTTACTTGTGCTAATTATTTGTGTGAATATCAGGTCACAATTACATTGGATCCGAGCATCTTCTTCTTGGGTTGCTACGTGAAGGTGAAGGTGTTGCAGCTCGAGTCCTTGAGAATTTAGGCGCAGATCCGAGTAATATTCGCACTCAGGTAAAGTAGTCATCTCATGTGATAAACTGATATTTTCAATATTCTTGATAGATTATTGTAAATGCTAGTAAAAAATATCAATAACTTAATTGAGTTGGCTGGCTAGGTGATACGAATGGTGGGTGAGAACAATGAGGTAACTGCTAATGTTGGGGGAGGAACCAGCGGCAATAAGATGCCAACTCTTGAAGAGTACGGGACAAACTTGACAAAACTCGCCGAGGAGGTACTTTGTTGACCTTGGCATTGTATGAGATCCCCTTGCATAGATAATATCTACTGAAACTTATCTGAATCTTTTCTTTTTGACTTTAGGGTAAACTGGACCCAGTTGTTGGAAGGCAGCCACAAATAGAGCGTGTGGTGCAAATTCTTGGCAGGAGAACCAAGAACAACCCTTGTCTTATTGGAGAACCTGGTGTTGGTAAGACAGCTATTGCTGAAGGACTTGCACAACGAATTGCCAGTGGAGATGTTCCTGAAACCATTGAAGGGAAGAAGGTAAGCATGATGTTTGTCTGTTTCTCAGTCTTGTTGAAAAGTTAGCAAAAACGGTTAAATTGAGTATGAGATCCAGTCTTATCGTGTTGACTTCAAATCTTCCACACACTGCGTACTTGCTCAGAACATGTTGGCATGCATGCATTTCATGAGTCGCGGTCTCCGATTCCATCGGATTCTATTTTACTGGATTAATTGTGATTCTTTGCCAAAAGGATCTAAACAAGATAATGATACTGCATAAATTGTGTTGAGAACAAACAAAGACTTAGGTCAAAGTTAACTTCCTATGATAATATGCTGGGTTGTGTGTGTAGACAACAGTGATATGATTGTTCTTTTGTTTTTCTTTTTCTGTAACTTCAGGTTATAACACTTGACATGGGTCTTCTTGTTGCTGGAACAAAATACCGTGGAGAGTTTGAAGAGAGATTGAAAAAGCTTATGGAGGAAATTAGACAGAGCGACGAGATAATCTTGTTTATCGATGAAGTGCACACTTTGATTGGGGCTGGAGCAGCGGAAGGTGCAATTGATGCAGCTAACATTTTAAAACCAGCTCTGGCTAGAGGTGAATTGCAGGTAATTATTCTGTTCGATTCAGTTTACATGACAATGCTCTGCTCTGTAGTGTAATTTACTATTGATAATTTAACTATTGTTTATTCTATTATGATAGTGCATTGGGGCAACAACATTAGATGAATACAGAAAGCACATTGAGAAAGACCCTGCATTGGAAAGAAGATTCCAGCCTGTGAAAGTACCTGAACCCACCGTCGATGAAACTATTCAGATCTTGAAGGGTCTGCGAGAGCGATATGAAATTCACCACAAGCTTCGTTACACTGACGATTCTTTGGTGGCAGCTGCACAATTGTCATACCAGTATATAAGGTGGCCCATTTCTCAGATTACTTGTTAATAACTTTAGTGTTAGATTTGCTGTTTAAGTAAGGGTGTTGAAAATGTTTTTTACATTTGATTGCTTTTTGATTCCAGTGATCGTTTCCTTCCTGACAAGGCAATTGACTTGATCGATGAAGCTGGTTCTCGTGTTCGACTTCGTCATGCACAGGTGTGGTGGAATCACATGCCAGGTGTCCGTTAGTAACCATTTTCATATTTGATCATTATTGACTTGACCGTGTAATGCAGGTCCCAGAGGAAGCTAGGGAGCTTGAGAAGGAGCTAAGGCAGATAACAAAGGAGAAGAATGAAGCTGTCCGTGGCCAGGACTTTGAGAAGGTAATTTATTTTTATTCCTTTCAGAATTGTTTTTCAACTGAGGAGACATTAACAAGTCTTATTATGAGATGTCAATTTCGTTTCAGGCTGGGACACTTCGGGATAGAGAAATTGAACTCAGAGCTGAGGTATCTGCTATCCAAGCGAAAGGCAAGGAGATGAGCAAAGCAGAGAGTGAGACTGGTGAAGAAGGTCCTATGGTCACTGAGTCAGACATCCAACACATTGTATCTTCATGGACTGGCATTCCTGTAGAGAAAGTATCAACTGATGAGTCTGATCGTCTCCTCAAGATGGAAGAAACCCTCCACAAACGTATCATAGGCCAAGACGAAGCTGTTAAAGCCATAAGCCGAGCCATTCGTCGTGCACGTGTTGGACTCAAGAACCCTAACCGTCCAATCGCTAGTTTCATATTCTCAGGTCCAACCGGTGTTGGGAAATCCGAACTTGCCAAAGCTTTGGCAGCTTATTACTTCGGATCTGAAGAAGCCATGATTCGTCTAGATATGAGTGAGTTCATGGAGAGGCACACCGTTTCCAAACTCATTGGTTCACCTCCTGGATACGTTGGGTACACTGAAGGAGGTCAGCTAACAGAAGCAGTTCGACGTCGCCCTTACACAGTTGTTCTATTCGACGAGATCGAGAAAGCTCATCCAGATGTATTCAACATGATGCTTCAAATCCTCGAAGATGGTCGATTAACAGACAGCAAAGGAAGAACAGTCGACTTCAAAAACACTCTTCTCATCATGACATCAAACGTAGGAAGCAGCGTAATCGAGAAAGGAGGAAGACGTATAGGATTCGACCTAGACTACGATGAGAAAGACAGCAGCTACAACAGAATCAAGAGTCTAGTAACCGAAGAGCTGAAACAGTACTTCAGACCAGAGTTCCTAAACAGACTTGACGAGATGATCGTATTCAGACAGCTAACAAAGCTAGAAGTGAAAGAAATAGCAGACATACTACTGAAAGAAGTGTTCGAGAGGCTAAAGAAGAAAGAGATAGAGCTACAAGTGACTGAAAGATTCAAAGAGAGAGTAGTGGACGAAGGTTATAACCCAAGCTATGGAGCAAGGCCATTGAGAAGAGCGATCATGAGGCTGTTAGAAGATAGTATGGCAGAGAAAATGCTAGCGAGAGAGATAAAAGAAGGAGACTCAGTGATAGTAGATGTTGACTCGGAAGGTAAAGTGACAGTGCTGAATGGTGGAAGTGGTACTCCTACTAGTTCCTTGGAGGAGCAGGAAGATTCTCTCCCTGTCGTTTGATTCTCTTCTTTCCCCTGAAATGAATTATGTGCAAGAAGAAGGGTTTTAATGAGAGATACTTGGGGGCTTTTCTTAATATACAATTTCTAAATAAATTTGAAAAAAAATATGTAATGTATAGATGACATTGTGTCTTTTTATTTCAATGCTTTTTAAGGACTTGATTTGAGATTTTTAAGCACTGGGAAAATTTAGGATTTTAGTTGGATGGTTTGTGCCTTATGCTGTGAAAATCTAGCCAGTGGTATAATGATTGTCTTGTAATTGGGTCACAATGCTCATGAGTCATGAGCGACTCATCATATTTGGCGTCCATAAAGGAACTCAATTTAATTACGTTAATATACATTACTTAGATAATCATTTCCACTAAATCATTCCATACTAAAGGAAAATTAAAATTGATATAACATAGAAATAAGATAAAACGTTTTCATATTGAATTGATTATTTATGTCAAAGAAAGCGATGTCACCTTAATGGAACCTAGCTAGTGCCAGTTGCACAGCTACTCTTAAATCTACCAAGATTTGTACACATCTTTAATGAAAGAAAAAAAACAAAGTAGAGTCGTACTATTATAAAACTCATCAATTTAAATTTTAATACATTTTATTTAACATTTGGTTACATTGTAGCTGATGATATTAGATTGTATGAGTACAGGTTATATCTCTCGTATCATGCGGATAGCGACTTGTTATATATAGTAGACTGAAACGTACATGTAAGTCTATTTACAGGTTGATTTATTTGTATTCTTCTTACTAGTGAAGATCAAATACTTTACTAAACAAAATATTTCATTAAATTGTAAATAATGTTTTTTTTTTCTTTTAAACCTATTATTACGACTAACTCATGATGTTCTCAACGGAATAGGAAGATAACTTTTGGACATTCTCAAACTAAACAAGATCCTTGTGTAATAATGTAGCTAATGTAATTCAAGATTCATTTCCATATCAACCTTTACTAGTTGTGTTATGAGCTCGTTACATATTCTTGTTTAAATGTGATCTTAAATATTCAAAATAATAGTTTTGTATGCGTTAGTTAAAAGAAGAAATTTTTTTGTAAAGAAAGTCTTCGATTATAATTTGAAAAAAACATGAGATATTAATGAATAAAGTATTGTGCTATCAATGCTTAATATATGGCTCTCATTTGGATAAATTAAACTTTCATAATGTATATCAATATATCATCTTAGAGTTATGATATGATCATTATACAAAGTTGTCTATGAATTTTTGAGGATTAAGTATGTACTAAATAATTATATTTCTGTTTTATATTTTAAAAAGGTAGATTTATGATTTATGATTTATGTATACTCAACGGTATCATTGGATTGGACTTCACACCTTATTCACATTTTTTTTCTTTTATTTTTTTTTTCTGTCTTCTTCTGGAAAGGAAATTTCCTATATAGATCCAAAGTGGGAAACGGACAAAAAGTTTTTATTTTTCTTATACAAATAGACAAAGAATTTTATTACACGTATCCATCCATATACATATTAATGACAAAGAAAATTAATGAGAAAATTACGATTCATTACATATGTATTTTTTTAAAAGTTATGATTTTAATTTTCGATCATTCAAAATCCCCTTTAGGCTTAAATACAAATATCATCATAAATTATATGTTATTTTTTTTTTCTCATAAGCCTAAGTGTTTTAGATCTATGACTTAAATTTTCTTTTAATACTCGTAATCATGCGTTGATAATGCCACGTTAGTGGCTAACCTTTTGTCTTCTCGTAGTCTTAAAATAGCCAATGGAGTTCAAAACACTTATCATGCAGAAATTGGAGGATGAAGTAACACTAAAACTATTTTATATTAATTAAAAATGTGTTTTAAATATATAAGGTGGTCCCCAAAATAATCTTTATGTTTCTCTATGTCTCTTTGAATACAAAAAAAAAAAACAATTGCTTATATAAACTATTTCGTGTCCTTAATCTTTCTTCCCACAAAACATAGATAACAAACAACACTCTCTTCTCTATCCATCTCATAAAGATAAGAATTCATCAGAAGCTTCCAGTCTTAAAATGGCATCTTTCTCTTATTTCCAACACTACCCTCATTCCCTTCTTGACCCTCTTCTCTTCACAACACCTAACTCCTCTAGTTTCATCGATCACTATACTTTCAATTCATTACCAAACACTTCCACAATCGAAGATACTTTATTGAACCCCTTTCTTGATGTTGACAAAACCAAAACATCTGATTTCAAGAACAACACCACTACTACCGCAAACACCGGTTCTTCTTCCTGCGACCAACTTAGCCACGGACCATCCACCACCACCGTTAAAGATCGTCGAAGGAAGGGCAGAAACGTTTCTAACTCTAAGGTAAGTTAATACAACTTTGAAAGATTCTATTATATATGGGACTATGAGACCAGGTTATAATAGACAAAAACTAAAATGTTGAGGGTGTTTTGTAAATTAGGAAGGAGTAGAGGGAAGAAAATGCAAAAAACAGAGAAATGGTTGCCCTAGCGACATCAAAGAGAAGAAAGGAAGCGAAGAAGAGCCTCTCAAAGATTACATACACGTTAGAGCTAGAAGAGGCCAAGCTACTGATAGCCACAGCCTCGCTGAGAGGGTATTTTAGTCATTTCACTTCTAAGTTATATATATTTTAGTCATTTTACTTCTAGTTTTTATATATATTTTCCCATAAATCTTGTTTTCCTATATATAAAAAAATTTAATTAATATTTGGCTATACATATAATATAGGTGAGAAGAGAAAAAATAAGTGAGCGGATGAAGTTTCTCCAAAAGCTTGTTCCAGGATGTGATAAGGTTAGCTAGATACTATTTTATTTAGGAATTAATTGATAATGTTTTAGTTTTATGTTATTTCTAAAAATAAAACAAAATAAAATAATCAAAATTTGACTAAATTAATTTAAAACAAATAGGTAACAGGGAAGGCCCTCATGTTGGATGAGATTATAAATTATGTTCAGTCCTTACAAAATCAAGTCGAGGTGCAATTTTAATTATCTACTTCATCTTAAGGTTTAAAATTATATATATATATATATATGTTGATTAATAAATAGTTTCCTTTTTTACTAGTTTCTCTCAATGAAGCTAGCTTCTATTAGTCCAGTGGTCTATGACTTCAGTTCAGATCTTGATGGCCTTATACTTAAACCTGAGGTATTTCATCTATACTCCATCTCTCAATCACTTTATCCGGTTAAGTATAAACCGGTGGTTCATCATAAGCCGGTTATCAATCAAATTAATTAATCTTGGACAGATGGGATCCTCAGAAGTAGGAACTTCTTTAACCAATGCAATGCCAACAACTACTATGCTGTTTCCTTCACTATTGGATAATTCTATAGTACCGACACATGCACAGGTTCATTTTTATTTATTTATCAATAAATGTAAATATATTTTCACATAATATATTCAATAATAGCATCAATCAATCATTTATAGATAATGATGTGTTGATTAATATATATAGGAAGAAATAGAGAAGTTTGTAGACAGAAGTGGGTTCAACAACAATAGCTTCTGTTCTTTCCCTTAATTAATCACATGTCGACACGAACACATAAGCCTGCTTTCGTGAGTTTCATTCTTCTCTTGTCTCTTCAACTACCTAATTATTATTACAATTAGTAGTACTTGTTTTTTAATGAATATTTATTATTTTTAACATTTCTCATAAGCTAGTTGCGGATTCATAATTACTTCTACTGTTATTGGACGTAGGTTGATTTAAGCTCTTCCTCCCATATGCATGGAGGGAATAAAATCTACGTAAAACCAGGACACGTAAAGAAGGATGTACTTATTTGTTCTTTTTCTAGGGTTTAAAGAAAATAAACTATTTTTAGAGATTAAAAGACCATTTTTTCCTATTTTGTCATAATAATTTTGTAAAAGCAATGGTTAAAAGAGAAAGGTATCTGAGGAAAGGGTAGCGGCAAATCCAGGTTCGATGGAAGAAACTAGAAAGAGAGATATATAAACGGATAAGACCTCTTAGTTAAATTATTGTTTTTAACTTTATTTTATTTTGATGTGTTATTCACTCCTTTTTTTATTGTAAGTAAAATGTTATCCTCACAACAACAAAATGTTATCCACAAAATATTAATGAATCGTTTTTTTTTTTTGTCAATTTTACTTTTTTATAAAATTATGTCAGAAAGAAATATTTGATTTCGCTTCTGAGAACACTTTAATGTTGTGTGGAAGAGCTTTTCTGCTCTCACTTGTCACATATTGAGAACTCCCATTCCTTTGTCAGTCACACTAAGTAAAATATATACAGATGTGTCTGTATATGTATATGATTTAAGATTTATTTTTTAAAATAAATTACCAAAATTTTGAAAGAAATATTAATGTCATAAAAGAAGAGAAAGAGTCATTAGAATGTTAATTATGTTCGCAAGTGTTTTTTTATATAAACTATGTTGTAGTGCATTTTTTTGTTTTTACTTACAAAATTTTCATAAAATTTAAGTTGAATTTTATATGTATGTTGATATACCAAATTAGTGTAAATTAAACTGTTGAATCAACTATTATGCGATATATTTTGGATGATTTATTCGACATGTGTATTATTCGGATAAACAAAATGCCACGTAATCTTTTTTTAAACATAATATTTTAAATTTAATGTAATTTTTAGTCTATTTCATGACTGTCCACTAGTTTTTTTAGCTTATGTTATATCTATTTAATCTCCTTTTCAGTTAAAACTTAGCAAAAGTAATAGAACTCATATAAAATATTCTATTTAACCAAAAATAAAAAAATTTCGAAGGTTTTTCAGATCTTCAATTTTTTATTACTATGGAAGAAATGCCAACTCTCTTCCGTATAGCGTTTAACCAGCCCCTTGGCGGCCACGTTTTTGAACACATATTTTTATTATTTATATTAACTATTTTGCTTAATTTTAACATTAGCTTTGCCATCTTTTAAATTATTTGTCATCATAAATTTCAGATAGTTCATTGAATTTGGTAGAAGCAGTGCCAGATCTGATATTTTGGGAATCCTAGCCAAAACAAACAAAAATGGTAAACCTTTGTTACATAGATTTTTTTGGTATCGTAAAAAATTTAAACACAAAAAAAAAAACGGAAGCCCTAAACGATTACTTTAGGTCTTCACCGAACCTGGGTAAGAATGCAGACTACAACCACCAATCCACCATCCTAGACCGAGATGGTTAAGTAGACCGTTAAAACGAACATCTGTGTATATAAACACATGAAATTTTGTATGTATACATTAAGTTGGTACTCTTTTAATAGTTGAAAAGACTTGTGTATACCAAGTAGTCTGTGTTTGGTTGGCTTCTGTCCTTACGGTATCTTTCGAGGTTTTTCATTTTTTTTTTGTCTTTTTTCTGGTTCGTTCACTACACAATTAATTATTTGAATAGTATGTTCCTAAGTTTCCCTATCCAATTTGGCTTTCTCTCCTAAATTTTTGTTTAAATTATAGGAGTATCATTGACCAATGATTAAGCATTTATAAGGATTAGGCCTTTAACTATATGTAAGGTTTGAATTTCATAAAATACAAATGATTGTAGATTAAAAAATGTAAAAGAAAATTCAAAAGTTAAAGTGTACGTATATAGAGTCGTATGTCATGCTCTTATTTATTCTACATTCGTTTATTTATCTTTTATATGTTTTGGGTTCAAATATGATGTAAATCACGTAGAAATAAATATATATATATATATAACTATTTATTCTACAATATTTTTATTTAAGTATTTTTACATTTTTAAGAAAATAATTCTTTTTTATGTTTTATCTCTAATAAATATATATTTAATTTATTTTGTTGGTTAGATTATTAAAACAACTAAAATAAAACTAAATTTTTATAAAACATTTATATGGAAAATCTAAAACAATAAATAAAAAGTGAAATGAAATTAAAAACCTAAAATTACATTTATTCTGAAATAGAATGAGTAATTAGGTTTGTGGATATTTATTTTCTTGGAAACAGTGCTTTACAATTAATAGAAACCTTGTATACTAGTATTTTTTTTTTTTTTTAATTTTCAGCTTAAAATGTACTTCTTTCAAATATTAAATATATACACACTTCTAATTGTCATACTAAGAATATAAAACTCGCTCAACAATTTAAAAATAACATAAAAATAAAAATAAAAATAAAAACTCGTTGAATAACGTCATTCATAGCCAGGAGTTCAAGACCATGGGCTTCGATCTGCAAAAAAATTATGTTTCATTCTGTTTAAACCAATCAAAAGTACTGATTATCAATACGTTGAAATGATAACACAGAACCTGACCCGCATGTCAATAGTCAATATTGTCATACAAATTATAATAAATCCAAACAAAAAATGTAAAATTAAAAGCAAAAATTCGAAGACATGATGAGCAGATCCGTTAGTCCAAAGATTTTTATGTTCATGTCAAGTCCCATCTCTTTAATAATTAACACTCCCTTTTTGTTTGTTTGCATGCATGCATGCATATATCTATCTTCCTTTGCTCGTGGAGATCAATTTACGTTCATAGAAAACTATCTAAAAGATCGATGTATATGAAGATAGAGAGCTTTCAACATTGGAAAATAGCTTCAACCACAGACACTCGTACGCTACATGATCCGCATTATACTCTCTTCAATTTTGTTCACTACGTATAAATACAAAAAAACATAAGACATTGATTGATGAAATTATTATTTTTTTTGTCTCTTATAAAAAAATCTACCACTCCCCATGTCTCCTTTCTCGTATTTTCTTTTACTATAATTTATTTATGTAATTTGTTTCCTACATTATTACTCAGTCGCAAACTAATATCTATATAGTGTGTCGAAAATTGTTTACATTAATTTTCTTCTCGTCATACAAATAGTATTTCAAAAGGTGTGCTTAACATTTCATATGATGATCATGATCATGGCCATGGCCATAACGGGCATATTTATGGAATCATGGTTACAATTGCAATGGTTTAGTTTTAATGCAATGACTTGGCATCGCTAGTTACTACGATCATTTAAAAAGTTGAGGTTTCAAAGTTCTTTAAGCGCTCGAAGACGTATGATGAAAAAGTGACTGATATCAACACTATTTTAGTTCTTTACCCGATGTATTATGGCCGGTCTATATCCACAATTTATTGGCATGCAATGAGACATGAAGTATTTGGACCAATCAAAGTCTTGAATTCGACACGACAACAAAATTCACAATCCGTCCCTTTTCTTCGAATCGGTGACCCATCTCATCCCTTATTTATGTCTACTTCACTACTATACAAAATATTATTATATTACAATACTTATGCATCTATGCATAGTCAATATGTTAGTGCTGTTCAAATTCATTATTTTTATATTATACAAGAGTTAGGGTTACTCACATAGTCACATGTATATCATCTCATCTCTAAATGAGGGTATGTTCACAGTTCACCAACTCGTCGATTTGGCTGCTCAAATTTATAATCGAAACTGCTTACTCAACAATAAAACATATGTAAATTTTTATATAAATTTTAATGGGTAATTAATCATATTAAACTAACAACAAAAAATATATCCATTCTTACCATTAGTTTAGTGGTTTATATTTGTGTTGTCTATGTTTCACCATCCGAACTCAATTTTTCATAAAATATATGTTGTGAAAAAAAATTTAAAATAAAAATAATCTGTTATGAATTCTAAACATACTGGTAAGCCACCTAGGTATCCACTAATTTATGGATATTTTTTAAAGATTTTTTAGTATATTTAAATTTAAATTTTTTTTTTTTAAATTAGTTTTTTTGTTTAATTTTTTATTATTTAAAATTGTATTATTATATTTAAAATTTAAAAAATTTATATGTTTTTTTTTTAAATTAGTTTTTGTTAAATTAAGGGGAGTGGTTGATGGTAACAGCCGGAGAAATGGATCGGCGGACTGAAAACAGAGGGGCCCAACGG
>KE156711.1:25259-39200 GCA_000411055.1 Leavenworthia alabamica
TCATGCGTCTAGAAGTTTGCACACTGATGACTTCTTTGTTGGGTCTTCTTCTCGTCGTCCGCCGTCAGTTTTAGCGATGAGCCTCCGTGCTCCGGATGGATGGTCACCGTGGTTGATTGCTGCTTGTGGTGACTCGATTAAAGACTTAACTCCTCGACGAGCCACTACTTATGAGAAGCTTGAGAAGGTAACAAAAATATCTTAATAATCAAAATTTTAATTCTAAGTATTAATTCAAAACACTAATCATTAAATTTAAGTGTTAATTAAAAACACTAATCATCATTACCTGAAAAAATAATGAACTTAATCCAATTAATTTATTTTATTTTGCTTAATTAATTATGTATTTTTTATTTTTCTAGATTAGCTAATGAACTTATAGCAAAATTATATTCAAAAACACTAATCATTAAATATTAAGTATTAACCAAAAACACAAATCATCATTACATGAAATGTTGAACTTTGGTATACTTAGAAAGTTTTTACAAAGTTTTTTTGTAATCCAAATTTATTTCTTTTTTGATTAGTTTATTTGTTTAATTAATGATGTCATTTTGATTTCTAGATTGGCAAAAGAAGTTATATCAATGTGTATAATAAAAAAAATACTAAATCATCATTACCATGAAAATGATTAACATTTAGTATAATCAGAAAGTTTTTGATTAGATTAATTAATAAAGTAAATTTTTATTTTTATTTAGATTGGACAAGGAACTTATAGCAATGTGTACAAGGCTAAAGATCTATTGACTGGGAAAATTGTAGCATTAAAGAAAGTAAGGTTTGATAATTTAGAAGCAGAGAGTGTAAAATTCATGGCTAGAGAGATTCTTGTACTTCGAAGACTTAATCATCCAAATGTCATTAAGCTTGAAGGTTTAGTTACATCAAGAGTTTCATGTAGTCTCTACCTTGTTTTTGAGTATATGGAACATGATCTCTCTGGTCTTACTGCTACTCAAGGTCTCAAGTTCGATCTTCCTCAGGTCAAGATTGATTAATCATGATATTATAAATTGATTACTAATATAAACCATAGATTAATGCTTTTTTGTTTGGTTTGTTTAGATAAAATGTTTTATGAAGCAGTTACTATGTGGACTAGAGCATTGTCATAGTAAAGGAGTTTTACATAGAGATATCAAAGGTTCAAATCTTCTTATAGATAATAATGGAATACTAAAGATTGCTGATTTTGGTTTAGCTACATTTTATGATCCAAAACAAAAGCAAACAATGACTAGTCGTGTTGTCACGCTTTGGTATCGCGCTCCTGAGCTTCTTCTTGGAGCTACTAATTATGGAACTGGTGTTGATCTTTGGAGTGTTGGTTGTATTATGGCTGAGTTACTTGTTGGTAAGCCTGTTATGCCTGGAAGAACCGAGGTAATGAAAAATTCGTGTTTCGAGTTAGTTTACTTAGTTTTTGAGTCGAGTTGCTTTGTTTATAGGTTGAACAACTTCATAAGATATTCAAGTTATGTGGATCTCCTTCGGATTCGTATTGGAAGAAGTATAAATTACCAAACACAAGTATTTTTAAGCCGGAAAATCCGTATAAACGATGTGTAGCTGATGCTTTTAATGGTTTTACTCAATCCTCTGTGAATCTAGTTGAAACACTTCTTGCTATAGATCCTGATGATCGAGGTACTTCAACCTCGGCATTAAGTAGTGAAGTGAGTCAATCTTTCTTGTTTAATATATTAAACTTTGAGATTTTTTCGATTCTTTTGGTTGTGTTTTGAATAAAGTTGTTTGGTTTTATGTGTTCAGTTCTTTAGTACTGAACCATTAGGTTGTGATCCATCAAGTTTACCAAAGTATCCACCTTCCAAAGAATTGAATGTAAAGCTGAGAGATGAAGAAGCAAGAAGGTACTTTAGCTATTGTATTATGTTGTTGGTCTCTTCTCATGGCTATGTTTGTTGTACTTCTTAGGCAAAAGAGTCTTGCTAGAAAAGCTAGTGGTATTGATGGAGCTAGAAGGATAAGGTATCGTGGGGATCGAACTGGGCGAGCTATTCCAGCCCCAGAAGCTAATGCTGAGAGTCAAGCAAACTTAGATGTAAGAAAAATCATTGTCTTATTGAGTCTTTTAGTCAAAGCATTCACTAGTTTTACTAATATGTGTGTTTTGAAGAGATGGAGAGTGATATCACAAACGAATGGAAAGAGCAAAAGCGAGAAGTTTCCGCCTCCTCACCAAGATGGTGCAGTTGGGTATGAGTCAAAGAAAAGCTTAGTATTTGGTGTAAAGCCTGAGAGTTCTTTAGGGTTATCAAGATCATTAAAGTCTAGGGAAGAGACATCAATGAGAAAGATTTCGAACAAAGATGGGACTCGTGGTTCTTCTTCAAGAAAATACATATGGGGACTTAAACCTCCTCAGGGGTTTGGTCTATCAATGGACTTACTATTCAAGAGTAGATCAGAAGTTTTTGGGATCCGGAGATAAGATGGAGTTACATTTAGTTTATCAAAATAAGAGATTGTTTAAGGGAAAAATATTAGTTAAAGAAGTTCAAATTATTTTGTAGTAAATATGTGGTTTTGACTATGATGTAAGAACATATAATTCATGTAGTTCTAAATTGTATATTTGTTTAAGTCGTGAGTGAATGATAAGAATCACGACATAGTCTTAAGCTTTTTCATTATTATTATTGAGATGACACAAATAAGTTTATAGTCAAAGTCATCTTAAATTTTTAATGTATGATTCCTAATTAAATATTTATATTCTTTCAAAAATTATATGATGAGTTGAATAAGTCTACATAGAAAACATCAATAAATAAAGTTTTAGAAAGTTGTTAGCTAGATGCACTGAGTTTTAAATTTACTCCAATCACCAGATATTTTTACATTTTTCATAAACAAGATAAAACTAAAAGTTATTAGATTTGGTTTAAATTTTTAATATATTAAAGATAAATTTATAATATATGATAAAATAAATATTAAGTAAATGCCACAAAAAGACAAATTTTTAATTTTTAATATATCACAAAGTCATCTCAAATTTTGATGTAGAATTCTTAGCATATATATATAAAGTCTTGATAGAAATTATTAACAAAGATGTTTTCAATGTTTGTCTACGTCAAAGACTCTTCTTATATAGTCAGTCAAACTATATGGTTTAGCTACTACGCTACTGCATTATGAACTTCACATTTAAAATTTGAGTTAATATAAATACACATATATACATGCATTGAACCTTTCAACTTACACATACAACACAAATCAAGATCCAAGAAAATGAAACGAAACTTGTGGTTGATTTCTTTGTTTTTGGTTCTCTTTTTGGTGATTTCATCTTATGCAACTTCAACTCGGCCATACCATATCCGCAAACTTTGTAAGTATTTGTTATCAGGTTTTTACTATATTTTCATTTTCTATATGACTATACCTTTGATTTATCAAACAGTGAGGATTGAAGCAAAACCTAGTAGAACAAAACGAGCGCGTCATGGTTAGCAAGCGGAAAAAGAAAAGGAGATTTTTTCAAGATTTGTTTATCTTCTGTTGTAAATATATAATATATATTTATAGGCCAATTGTTGTTATATACACTTTTTTCATTTCATCTAATTTGTTAGTGGGCTAGAGTTGTATCTGTGTTATATCAATTTACGTATATAGTAATATTGGAAGATGTTTCCTATTTTTAAAAATTGATTTGTGTTTTCTTTTCATATACATATTTCTATGTTTTATTATGTAGTTCTAGTATTGATATTGTTTTACGCTTATAATTTGTTTTGGGTGTGATATGAATATTAATTATTCTCTGTTATGTTGATGATATGTTTAACTATATAATTTATTATTCTTCTATTATAATTATTTATATATATATATTCATATTATAAATGTTTATATTTTAGTTATTGTTAATAGATATTCTACTTCTAATATATTTACTCGTTATATAAATTTATCATGAGCACATACTTTTTCTTTAGTTTCATAGTTTTCTATTTCAAAATTATTAAAAAATAAATAGATTATGTAAACAATAAAACTCTTAGCTATTAATAAAAAAAAAAAATTCTACTAGTACAAGGTAAATTTCTCAAAATAAAATCTAACTTTCATCTATGAATTAATTTGTAGTCTTGTGTCGGGGACATTATATTATAGCATTTATTGGAAATACAGTACATGACATCGACTGAAATAAGATTTAACATGAACAAGCGTTAGGCACACCTCACTCCATTATTTGATGAAAAAATACATGTGTTATGAACTCTTTTTAATAGCGTTCTCGATCAATTTATCAATTAACCCAAAATGAATTAGATTTTTTCATTTTGGGAAAGACAAAATGAAAAACGAAACCGCAGTAAAAAATATTAGCAAAAACAACAAAAAAAAAGATCAAAAATAAGAATCACGAAGAGGAATGATAGTTTTTTTATTACCAAGAGATCATTTTTTCTCCTTTTTATTTATTTCGTTTCCTTTCCCTTTAAAAGATCAAAGAAGAAATGTGTTGGATTTTTACTTGGATCTGTAACAAGCTCTCTTTGCTGCTCGAACGATATCCTCTACCTGTAATTATCATCATTTTAATCTCAAATTTATTCTATTTGTTTTAAGTTTTTAATGTAATTAAGAGATTTAAATAAATAAACAAACCTGAGGAAGAGCCAATCTCTCTAAGTTAGCTGCATAAGGCATTAGAACATCAGCTCCTGCTATCCTCTCCACTGCTGCATCCAAGTATGAGAAGCTCTCTTCTACCACCGATGCGCTGTTTCATAACCCAAATCACTTATATTTATAACCCAACAACATATTATCTATTTTAAATTAAAAACTTAAGGACTATGAAGTTTAACCAGATCTCTGCACAGACTCCATGTTGAGGGAATCCTTCTTCAACTGTTACCAATCTACTTGTTTTCCTCACTGAAGCATTAATGGTTGCTCTATCTAGAGGACGGATCGATCGAAGATTTATTACCTTATCAATATTATTAAGTTCAGATTCACATTTTAGTTTTTTAAACCAGAATTACATGACAGGAATCTCAAGTTTTTCATACCTCAGCACTGATTCCTTCTTCTGCGAGCTTCTCAGCTGCCTAGTGAATCATCAGGTTCACATTTATTAATTTAAATACAGTCCAAAGTGACCAATTTTTCAAAAGAAATTAAAAAAAAAATCATCCAAAAGGAATATAAGTAGCAAAAAAGTTGCTTAAATGACTGAAAGGTGCCTGTGAAAGTAGAGAAATGAACAAACCTTGAGGGCAAAACCGACCATCTTTGAGAAAGTTGTTATCGTTACATCTTTTCCTTCTCGTTCAATCTGTTATAATCCCAAGCCACAACATTAAATCATCCAATTTCTAGATAGAAGATAAAAATCAAGTTAGTTAAGTTACCTTGGCTTTGCCTATGGGAAGACAGAAACTTGAATCAAGTGCTTCTTCTGATATAGGGAATGATTCACCATATCTGCATCATCCATCACATAATCAATTTGACTCTAGGCGCTAATACATGTTTAGACTTCAAATAAGTTGTACTACTTACAGTAACTCGTTTTCAAGGAATACAACAGGGTCAGGGTCTCTAATCGCAGCTTTTAGAAGACCACGGGCATCTTCAGCTGAATACGGAGCAAGGACTTTCAAACCAGGTACTGAAGCGTACCATGCTGCATAACACTACAATATGTATATCTCCATTTAATATCCAGAGATTCAAATAAATAGGCCAAAAGCAGTTGCCAACGCAGATAATTCCTAAATCCATGTATTGATAGTACTAGTCATATACTAAAAAACAACACAAGACAGAGAGAAACAATACCTAAATCTACCAATCTCTTAGACAGGTGATCATATTTTCATGAGTTCAATACCACACTTAAGAGATAGAGCTTTGATCATAATGAATTAGCTGAATGCCTCATTTATCGAAATTTTGATCAATGTTAAAGCCAAAGCCAGTTCCTTGATCCTACTTGAATATCATTAGCAGTTTCATAGCAAGAATGCAAAGCGACATGTTGACAAAAAAATGAAAAGAATCCAAAGCAACAAATTATTCATTTCATTTGTTGGGTGAATGAAAGGTATGTTGTACAAAATTTGCTTTCGCGTTTACCTGAGAATGCTGAGCACCAACACCAGCAGCAGCACCATTGGGTCCTCTAAAGACAATGGGTACATTTATCTGACCAGCAGACATGTAATTTGACTTTGCAGCAGAATTGATGATATGATCAATTGCCTGTAAAAAATCCAATATATATTAAGATACGCATAGGGATAAAATATAAATTTTGTGCACTTTAATGTCAATGGTAATAAGATGCCAAGAGAAAATAAAGTCATTGATGACTGGTAAATAATTGCACCACAGTACATGATCCCCAGCAATGATGCATAATCAGTCACAAAAAGAAACAAAATTTAGATTTTAAAAGAGAGAGGAGATAACCTGCATAGAGAAGTTGAACGTCATAAATTCTACAACAGGTTTTAAGCCAGCGTAGGCGGCACCAACTCCAATTCCAGTAAATCCAGCCTAAACATTATAAAATATGACTTTCAGAAATCTTCTTAATCTAAAAACATTGCAAAGGTTGCAGCTCACTACAAGACAATAGTATAAGAATTAAAAACCTCGGTAATAGGGGTATCATAAACTCTCTCAGGACCATATTTCTCCAAAAGGCCTTTAGTGATCTATGAGTACATGATAAACTCCAGTATCAGATCAGGGCAAAAACAAGAGAAATTTAACTAGAAAAATCTATTTCCCTCAAGTCATATAATTCTAACCTTGTAGGCACCTTGATATTGGCCAACCTACAAAAAAGAAGATAAAAGTTGAAATATAGATATCAGATTAGAAATGCCATATGAATAAATCAAACATGTCAGCTGCAACTAACCTCTTCACCCATGACAAATACTTTAGGATCTGCAGACATTTCCTCATCGATTGCAGAATTTAGAGCATCTCTAACTGTCATCTAAACAAGGATTTTCACCCAAAAATGTAAGCAATGTTACAATATTTTGGGAAATATGATTCTGAAATATTGACAATTATTGAAAGCCACATTAGCTTTGTATCACTACTCAGTTCCTATATGAAAAAACATTGGGCTTTTAATAAGTTACAAACAGTTGTTGGGGGTTCTAAGAAATTACTACACTACTAACTTATAACAACGACACAAGTTCTCTCAAATCCCCACCACTTTCAATTACAGAACCCAGGAGTGAAAGCCAAGAGGCCTTGAAATTTTGTTCAGTGATTATAAATCCTTTTACGTTTCTTGATTACTCACACTTAACTAAACCAAATTCATCCGATATAGGTCAGTAAACTCAATCTCTCAATGAACACACAAAAAAGTAAGCTACATAGTCCACAGAAGACAACATTAAGCCATAGAGAAGATCCTCAGATAAAAATTATATTCCGAAGCTCATAAACACAGTTGACAACATAACCAAAACCTTCACAAAAAGACACACACAAACCATCTGAAAATTTTGATAAAAAAGTCGTTTACCTCTTTGGCACCAGCTGCATAACTCCTAGCAGAAACTAACGCGGATCGAGTCCTTCTGAGAAACTGATTCAAAATCCAATTTCGACGAAATTAGAAGATTCACTAGGCAAAAAACCAATAAATACCGATCCTAAAAAGCTCCAGACGAAATCTCAAATCGTTATCGCACTGAAACATATAAAAAAGCGAAGAAGTAAAAAGCCTCAATACCGAAGCAGTCAAGCCCCCATCGACGACTCTTTTCTTCAAAATCCCCAACATTCTCCTTAGCTGACATAAATTCAAATACAAAGGATCAAAGCTCCGTAGATCTAACAATCATTGGAAATTTTGAGAAAAAAAGACGAACAGATGAATCATAATATTGGAAAACAAACAGAGAATAGCTAAAATCGAAGGAAGCAAAGTAGATCGATATCGGAGATTAGAAACGATTACATGAGATTTTAACGATCACCGCGCCGGCGAAACGGTACAGAGACAGCGAATTAAGAAGAGAGAAGACAAACGACTCGAAGCTTGAGCGAAAGGGCACCCACTGTGTTTTTTTTTCCTAACAAAGAGCTCCAAATGATTTCATTTAGATGAATGAAAGAAGACTGTTAGTTTTAATCATCAAATTTACATGAACCGTCCGATTTACCAATATTTGGTCATCATCAATGGTTGACATTTCGTGTTCTTTTTTTTTTTTACACTTTCTCTTTTTCTTTCTCAACAACATTATTCTATCTGTTGAAAATTTATAAAAGGTTAAAATATTTATTAAGCTTACGAGATTTATCTACAAAAATATTACTGTCGCAAAATAGTAAATTTTTAATTAATCATGAAATAAAAAGTATATTATTTTATTTAAAACCAAAAATAAAAAAAGGCTAGTTTTAGAAATAACACTTGAAATCAAGATATACTTTTTTATAATTTTGTCATCAACATTTACATATTTATAATTTGTCCAACAACATTTACTTATTTATAATGTCTAATATTATTTACTTTTATATAATTTTGCCATAGCTATTTTTTTTTTGAATCGAGCAAGAGCTATGTTCTTAACAAATTAATTACCATCAAAACAATAATGGAACTTAAAATGGCTTTTAGTGTCTAATTGCAGTTTTTTAATTATTCTGAAATACTAATTAATTCAAAACTCTAACAAATAAAAAAAAATCACACAAAAAAAACTAAATTCATAAGTACATAACATGTCTCTCAGCTTGATGGTTGAGCTGCAGAATCAGTAGCACTGTTAGTGTCCTTTTGCTTTCTTTCAGCTTGAAGTGATCTGCAAAGAGATTCAAGCTTATCTTTTTGTTTCTTCGTCTTCTCCAACTGTTTCTTCATTCTTTCACGCTGTTTCAATACCAACCAAAATAGTTAACTTTTTACTGCTTCATAACCCTTTGAGATGATCAAAACTTAGAGTTTATTTTTACCTCTTCAACAAGTTCTATAAGAGTAATATCCGATTTCTCAGTTTTGCTCTTCAAGAATGTGTTTTCTTTTCTGAGTTCTTTGATTGCTTTTGACATCTACTCAAAGAAAAACACCAATAATTAATAAGATCACTTAAATGAAGACATGAATATGTTGTTACCTTATCGATTTCTTGTTTGAATGTTTCAAACACCTCATTGCTCTTCACCAATGCTTCCTGCATAAACCACCCAAATCAAGAAACCTTATCATTGGGGATCATATTGAATCAAGAAGACTATATGGGAAGAAGAGTAGAACCTGGAACTGCTGGAACTTTTCTCCATCAGATGTTAGCTGCAACCGTAAATTTTTCTCAGTTGATAAAAGCTGAGAGACTTGATCTGCATAAACTTTCATCTGAGCTTGTTCATGGATAAGTTTCTCTTCATGCTGCTTAATTTTCAAATCAGAAATCTGTAGCTCAAGTGTTTTCTGCTTCAACTGTTCATTATCAAATGAGTTGTTGTCAAGCATATATCATAGTTAAAGCCTATTAAAAAAAACGAATATATTAGTATACCCTTTGCTCATGTTGTTGTTCTGAAAGCATATATTGATCAGCTAAGTGCTTCAACTTCGTCCTCAACCTGGAGATTTAAGAAACAAATCTACTCAAATCGGAAATGACCTCTAAAATATGTTACTGAATACTGAGCTGGTACAAGTAAAGCCATTATAAGTGATACTCATGTAATGCTTCTGAGTTTTGACTTACGTTTCATTTTCTTTAAGTTGTGAGAGGCTTTCATCTTTTTGCTCATCCAACTTAATGCTCACATCCTATAACCAAAGAGGATTAGTTGGCAAAGAGTTATAACAAAATAATTTCAAATTCTGATTTAATTTATGTAAGCAATTCACTGAAATTATCTCTATCTCATTTACTTTATATAGTGAGTTGCAATATCTTCCTAGGAGCAGATAGGTCAGTAAGATTTCGATACTAACATTTGCCAATATTAACGAAGAAGAAAAAGAGATTTACATGACTCTCTAAAGCATATAACATTGGCGGTTAAGGAGATACTAAGGGAATGATAAAACAAGGATTATGAGTAAGGCACATTAGAATTTGCCTGCTTAGGATGTAAAAACAAAGATATTATCACAATACTATTTCCACTTTAGAGTTGCCAATACTAATAGCAAAATGGCTCATATTATTATATTTAGCAAGGATCAAAACCTATTTTGTGTTCAGCTTAAACTACCTTAATAGCTTCCTGAAACTTTGTAGATAAATCTGATCTCAAAGTCTGTCCCTCAGTTGACACTCGCTTGCATTCTTCCTGTAATATAAACATCCAGTTTACGAGACAAAAATGTTAGTTCCTTGAAAGAATACAATAGATATGGCAAACCTAATAGAGAAAGCAAGAAGAACACACACCATTAACATTTTGTTCTGACGTTGTAACTCTCTACAAAGTGACTCAAGCTTGTCACGGACAGTAATAGCTAAAGAAACATAAGAAAACACCCAATGTTTCAACATATGAGTTAGAGAGACTATAAAAAACCCAAAAGAACAAACAAAGGTAACACAAAATTTGTTTGGTCTTTGTGATTTTTCATATTACCAGAATCTCTTTCAGAAAGAACTTGTTGATACTTAAGCATGAATTCAAGAAACTCTTTTTCTGATTTGAACATATTCTTTGAACCCTTACGCTTAGTCTCAACCACCTCCTGCTTATATCAGCAAAAAATCAGAAGACATTATCATCAACAGTATACATAGATAAATTCTTCCCAAATCAACAATGAACATAAATGAAATGAACAATTTTCAATTTGATATCACAAACATTGTATTAGTTCATCAGTTTTAAGCTAATAAACCAAAGCCTCATCAAAAAAAAACACTGACTTGTTTTTTGGGTTTGAGTGAATCAACAACACTCTGAGTTGAATCCGTTTCCTTAGACAAGATTAGATTTTGAGTTGACCCTTCTGATACTAACTCCAAGGAAAACAAAAAATCAACATTAGGGTTTACAAAAGAAGTCATTCTCATAAAGAGAAAATCAAAATAGATTTTTTCTTACATGTTTGAGAAACAGGAGTAGAGACTTGGCTCTGCTCGAAGCTAAGCTTGGTCGAATCCTGATTTAGGTCAGCATCAACGTCATCATCTTCATTACCATCTGTTTCACACAATGGAACTGGGAAAGTTCTGGGCTTTTCGATTGGAATAGTTTCACTGGGTGTTGTTGTGTTACAATTTTTTTCTTCTTCAGGCTCTGTTGCGCCATCAACGAATCCATCGGGTAAGGAATCAACTTCAGGGAGCAAATTCGATTGTGGTGGAGACTCCATTTTTTTTTCTCTTCGATCTGAAACCTAATTACGAACGACTAAAATGAGAGATACACTTGGATGATGTAAAGGCGAGCTGAGATAGATTCCAAGTTTTTATTTTATATATTTTAAATAAAATAGAAATTATAATTTTATTCATGTTATATATTTATAATCATAAAATCATGATATAAAAATTGCAGTATCTACACAAAATATGAATCTTGTTATTTTTAAATAAAATAATAAAATTATAATTGTATCTTAATATCATTAAATCATATTATATATTTATAATTATAAATAATATCATAAAAATTGAAGTATCTAAAATAGTTTTCATACTATACAGAAAATATAAATCTTGTTATTTTAATTATTATAATTTGATTAAAAAAATTATTTGTTAAAAAATACAAAAACATATTTTTAGTTATAAATAATATTAAAATACATAATCTCGTATAAAATTTTTTTGATATAAACATTGAAGATTCTAGTCTTAGCTTTACAACAATCATATTATAATTCTGTTTAACAATAAAATATTTTTAGATTTTCATCAAGAAATACATATGTAAATTAAAGATAATTAATGACATTATTTTACATTCAATATTGTTTTCAGCATTTGGTTCAGTTACGAATTAAATAGAGAAAAAAAACATCTTCACGAGTTTTAATGGAAAAATAATGAAAAATTAGAATAAAATTCATCTATCAAAAATTTATATATTTTTAATTGTTAATTTATTTTAAATCATCTCTATTAATATATATATATATATGTATATATATATTCAAAAAAAAACAGAAAACATATTTATAAATAAATAACTTAAATTTTTGAAGAAATTTTTATTTTATTTTATGGTGTTTAAATATGTTTTTAGATATTTTAAATTTGTTACAAGTAGTTTAAATTGCATATTTGTCAATTGTGCATGTTTTAAAAAAACAGATTATGTATTCTCTCAATAGAACATATTCTAGAAAATAAAAAAAATAAAAAATTCATATTGTAATATTATATTTAAAATTCTGAATACGTATTTTATAAATTGTTTATGTTTAAGAATGTCAAAATGGATTATCTTAATGAATCAATAAACATATGATCAATAATCGTAATGAATCAATAAACATATGTAAATATTTGAAATTGGTTGATTTATTCATCTTCTCAAAAAAATATATATAGATATAAAATTAGAAGTTGATGAAACATTCAAAGAGGATAATTATAATATAGAATAAAAATAAGCTCAGTTGCTTCCGATTGAATAATTTTAAACAAAAAAAAAAACAATATGAATTTCACATTTACACAACAATTTTTTATTGCACAAATTTAACTACATATACATCTGTCCACATGAAAAAAAATCCTTCAAACACTAACATATCCCGAAAAGAAAATAAAAAGCAAGAGACAAAGAAGAAGTTACACAAATTATAAAACAAATCAAAGGTCTAAACACATTAGTAGTTGCCTAATTAGTTTCCAAGATGAGTTTGGTTTTACTTATTCATCGTCCACAATGTAAAAGATGGCAAATCTATTACTTATGATTTAGTGACTGGTTTGATTTCTCTTGTACGAGACGAGAATGAGTGTTACCCATACAACCTCCTCGAGTGTAACAAGTCGTAGTCACATTTGATAAATACTTTCTTGGTAATGTCATTCCAAATCTTTTTCCTTTTCTTTCTCTTTTCTCCTTTTTTATAATGCTTCCTTCCTATTTGAATATAAATATATATTTCATTATTACAAAACCAATGAATAATGTAAATTAATTTTGAATTCTTTTAATAAGATAATGTAAATGAATATATATGTGGTAATTACCTCTTTTGGCTCTGTGGTGACGCTTTCGGTTTCCATAGACATTCTCGTTTCTTCTCCACATTTTTCTGAAAAAGTGAATGGTTAATAGAAATACTATTTTTGATAAAGTATATTATATAGTATAGTTTTCATATAAATAAAGTTAGCATTTTATGTGTAAATATGTTTCGATATATAGATAGTAAAATGTTTTTTTCTTGACTTTAATAGTTTATATGTATATTTTATATATATATATATTATATGTATATAATAGTATAAAATGTATGATTTACCTTCATCATCATCATCATCAGAAGGAATATCAGTACAATAAACCCTAAAGCTTGGAGATCCAGGACCTATCATTCTCTCATCAAAATTACTCGTCCTTCCTTCATCATCATCATCATGATTAACACCAATTATGACAACATCATCACCATGAAGATTTTGATTTATCTCTTCTTGTTTCTCTTGATCATGATGATTATGAACCTCTTCTTGTTTCTTCACCTCTTCAACAACATCATCTCTCGATGTTCTTTTCTCCTCTTCCACGTTATGATCAGGCGTTGGAGCCACCTTAGCTAACGACTTCAAGCTACCATCATTCTCCTCCGTCTCTTCTCCATCCTCAGAAGAGCCATGCCGGAGAAGCTCCTTCTTCGACATTGTTTGACTCCCTTTCAAGACACTTGCATGGCTCCGTTTCTTCATCTCCTCTAGCCTCCGCCTTATATATGGACGTATCCCC
>KE156711.1:52610-85915 GCA_000411055.1 Leavenworthia alabamica
ACAAAGGGCAATGGTGAATGAAGTGGTGGCGAAGCTAACAAGTGCATGTTGGGACAAATGCATAACAGGCACTCCTGGAAGTAAATTCAGCTCAGGGGAGAGTTCTTGTCTTACTAACTGTGCGCAACGTTACACGGATATGAGTATGCTCATCATGAAACGTTTTCAGTCTATGCAGTGACATTTTTATGAAATTTATCATATGTTACTTGTTTTTTTATCCTTTTAGAACTCTTGGTAAGTGTTAAAACCTTTTACTCAAGTGATCCTGGCAAGAGTATATTCTCTGATAAGTGTTTTAAGATTCTTCACTGTTTATGTGATTGAGATTGTTATTGTTGGCTGATTGGTACTGTGAACCTTAGGTGTTGTCATTATAAATAGAAAATCAGCTCATCGAGTCTTATAACCCTAATTGCCTTGAAGAAAAAGAAACCAGGAATTCTAGCCATCCGCCGTTGTGAAACTCAACACTGGCCACCATCATGAGCTCATGTCATTAACGCTTAGATCATTGTTTTTAGTTATAGGTCTCTTATATATATATATGTTCCAGGAACACATATAACTAAGCTTTAGGGAATAGACTTATCATAAATAACAAGACTAACTAGGTCTTGTTTTATCATATCACGACATAATTATGTAACACAAGGTTGCTTTTAGATTCTACTCCGCCAAAAATGTCAATCACGGCAAGATGAGTAGCCGAAATTAGAAATAAAATGGGATGGGAAAATAAAGGTCCTACCGGGAGTCGAACCCAGGTCGCTGGATTCAAAGTCCAGAGTGCTAACCACTACACCATAGAACCTTACTGGTCTTCTGTACGCATTTTAGGTAATTGTATTATATGTAATAAGGGTTTCTTTTTAATAACTCGATAAAATAAAAAAAACTCTGATAAATCAAAAGAAGATTAAAGTGTTCTTTAAGTTAAGAAGGTTTTATGGATTTGTAGTTTTAAGATTTTTTTTGATTTTTTTCTATTTTAATAACTAGATTTGTTTTAAATTTGCTATTTGGAAAATTTTGTTGCTTTATAAATATGCTTTAGAGATTTTATTATATATATATATATTCCATATAATACATTTAATCAATGGGTTTAAAGATTTTGGATTTAGATATATAAATTTAAACTCATAAAATAAATAAACTGTTTTTTTTTTACCACAGTAAATGGACTATTTTAATCCGTCCATATAAATGTCAAATTAAATAATTGGATCAATCAACTTATGTTTAGGAACCATCCCATGTAAAATGTATTTAGAAAAGTATTTAATATTATTTAGGAACAAACATTATTTAAAATGAAGTTCATGACAGCTAACATTAAGTAAATTATGATCCCACGATACTTTTAGAATGTTGTGAACCAAAGAAATATTATATGTGGATAAAAAACTAACTTGGATGGTTGAAATATATAGAGGTTAGACCTAGTACTTGATAAAATAATATTTGATGTGTAACTTTGGAATATTCTTGAAATGTACTTGATAGTCTTTAAAGTGAAGTGAGTCAAACACATAAGCTCAACCATCAAAACTATCCTATAAATTAATAGACAAAGACTTGAATAAAGCTTAGAGATTCAACAGAAGAGTTTAAGCACTTTCAACGGACAATGAATTAATGGGAATTTGTTATGATACACTTGACCGTCTCTCACAATAATGTAAATGTTAGAGAGTGTAGAAGATAAATTGATACTATATATGTATAATATATTTCTCAATGCAATATGAAAATGTTTAAAGGCATATGCCTTGTTGGATGTATGAGAAGAAATTTTGACCGTCGAATAAGGTATTAATTCCCTTGTGTCTTAGTTGGAGTTGTAACAATAACATTCTTTGTTGACTTAACAAGTACCACAAGACTTTAAAAAGAGTCAAGAAAATCAATAATTAAATAGCTTTCAAATTTTGATTGATTATTTGCTATTTAAGCTAATGATTCAATTTCTTTTATTGAGAGCCAACCAAAAGAAGGAATAGTTTAGGCTTTTAGGGAGATGCAAAATGATTTATATTAAACAAAATTATGGTTCTTTGAGATCTCACTTTTTTTTTTATAAGATGAGCTCACAAACTTTACACTTCAGTCGAATGATTTTTGTTTTGTCTATTTTACTAGGAAATAAATTAAAGAGAAACATACAACAGAAGAAGAGTAGTTTGAATTAAAGGCTATTTCAAAGTTCAAACATCGACATCAATTAAAATATATTAAAAATTATACAAATATATAAGTACAAAAATTATAAAATCTTAACAATAGTTTAACAATTATAAAATCCTAACACTTACAGTGTGTAAATGACCTTTGATAGAGTTAACTAGTTACTTTAAAAAAACTATTTTCCAAGTAAACAAAAAATTTATTTTTATATTCCATTCTATCAAATTCGACCACGCAGCCATTTTATAAATAAATTTGTGTGAGAGCTGTTAAAAAAACTTGAAGCATATATATAAAAGCTGTTAACTCATGAGTGGAGAGATTACATGACTAGTCAAACAAACTAGCACTCCAAATTCTTGGTTTTACATACCTACCGTTAAATTTTCTTTTAACAATTAATAATGCATATGCTTTATATAATGGCATATTCTTTTATATGAGGGTATGATTTAATTTAAGGAATTTTGATGTTAAACAAAGGAAAGAAAACAAAACTGTCCAAGATTTTGCTTAACTAAAATTACATCAAACTATTTTTATTCATTAGCATTCATCAGTCATCTTTAGTTCACTTTTTCTTGTTTGTTGTGATTTTGATCTACCCTACAAAATTGTGTAAAAAAAAAAAAAAAANGCACAAAACTTGAGCATTGGTACATGGTGACAAGTGGCAAGGACACATGTCAAATAGGGCACAACACAATTGGCATGCATCTATATGAGTAGATAAGAGTCATGTGATAATTTAATATGCAATTACCAAGAGACTATCTTAGAATGGTAAACTACACTAAAAGCAAACGATGACTCATATGTTCTATTTCGCATTCACGCAGTGACATTGATTGATGTTTTTTTATATATTATATTTAGAGATTACGGTTACCGACAACATTGGAACTCCTGTGATCAATTTTGAAGTGGATTTTTAACAAATTAAAGTACACATTTTACATTCTATAAAACCCTCAAATGAAAATTTATTGTTAATTGTCGATCAGATGTAGTGGACAAAGAATTTATAATAATTTTAGTTTATGTGAGTTTTAAGATAGTTTTGATGAATTTCCGTGAATCTTTTTAAAAATCTTACTTATAAATTTTAATTTTAAGATTTTGATTTTTATATTTTTAATAATAAATTCTCAGAAATATTACATAAAATTTTATATCTAATTTTAAAAATATTTTCAGTAACAGTATATTTGATTATATATTCTAAAAGTATTAACATTATATTTTGCAAAATATTTGAGAATTCATATTTTAATAACATACAATTTTTCATTTTAACTTAAATCACTATAAATGTTCTGTTCAGTACATCTTCTAGACATTTTATGAATTTCAAGAATTTGAATTGTCAAATTTTTTAACTCAATTTTCTTAGTATATAATTATTTATAATAAAGAATACAAATCCTATTATTGGAAAAAATACAAGAGACTTAATTTGATTATTTTATTTCAGTGTATGCTTATGATGATGAGATGAAATGTTTTAATCTTTGTAAACGTGTTGTGTTCTCTCAACGATGTGATAACTTAGTATGATTTCAAATTCATAAGAAAAGCAATCAATACGACAACAACCTTTATGATTATTGACAAAGTTGATATGCAAATATTAGTAAATAATTGAAAATTAAAGATTTATCCAAAAAGCAAATATGCCAAAAATAATCAATTCTTTCTTTCTATTTCTAATTCAATTATATAACAAGTATCAACAATAATATTATCAATAGGCATATTCCTCTGTCTTAATAAATTGATTAAACTATAGATTTTTCAAATGTTATCATAACTTTTTCTTCATTCTGGGTATCTATAAGTGGTGATTTTAAAGGCTATTTCGAAAGCAATGGCTTAAGGCAAGATAATTCAATTTTTATTATTTATTTGTGATGAAAATATATTTTATATAAAAGAAACTAGACTTGGTCACTTGTCAAGGACATAATCAGCCACACACTTTATGCTATTCCCCGTTAATTACGCATTTGAGCTTTCTTGATAATATGTTAATACTTTTTTATGGCTTAATATTATATTTACGTGGAATTATTGCTTGTTTTAATTCTTTATATCATTGCTCAAGATTAAGATATTTTTTGTAGATGAAAACTGTGATGGATTTTTGCAAATATTGCTTCTGATTTTGGTTTCTCCTAAAGTTTCTTACAATTTTGATATCTTAAGAAAATTTCTATTAAGAATTTTTAGTTTTTAAGAAAATCTGTAATATTACAATCAATATTAATATCAATTTTTTGTATTTAGGAATAATTTTATGGAAATTAATTTTAAATGTTTTGCTTTGTTTTGTTTTTATGTTTCAACTTTACATTTTTATTTGTCACAAACTAGTAGATAAAGTTTGGAAGATAATTTAGCTTTGATAAGATATTATTTGTATACATATAGATAATTTAGATAACACAAAAAGTAGCCAAGTGGAACATCGAGAAGTATGATGTTGAATCCTACCTATACCCACACGACATTCACCTTAAGATCAAACGCAATACAACTCTATTTTTCTTATTTTATTTCTTGATTTTTATATAGTAGAACAAGCTATACAAAAAGTGAAAAATTTAATTCATTATTTCCTTTATAACCATTTCTTTATGAAATTTTAATTTTAGTGGTTACACTTTATATGGTACAACAAGCTATATAAAAATGAAAAAAATTATTATTCATTCCTTTGTAACCATCTCTTTATCAAATTTTTAATTTTTAGTGGTCACACTTTATAAACTATGAGAATATTGTTTTCTGTTTGGAAAAAGCCTTGGGGATATTTGGTCATATAAAAATAAGATGAAGAGATAAACACAAATATGAGTTTTAAAAATATTAATAAATTAGTTACAGACCTAATTTTGGCTGCCAAATCATTGAGTATAATGGTACTCATTTTTTTGTTTTATTTTTTCAATATAACATCAAAATCATTGAGCCCTTGAGTACACGTGGCTCAGACACAATGGGAAATGTTCATGTTGACTGGTCCGATGAACAAAAGAAGCAATCACGGTTAGGATTTTAAAGGTTTTGTACCTGTTGTTGGACTGCCTAATGCAACTTCGATGTGACCTTTTTTATATATGTTTTTATGTTATAAACTTCTTCTGTTGTTACAACATAAATCATATTCCTTAGCATATATTTATAATGATTATAGCCCTTTCAAATTACTTAGTCTAACTCTATAGCTAATATAAGTAAAATTAAAAGGTATTTAGGAATCATTTAGCTTTGACTCTCTTCCGATCAAGTATAAGAGAATCATATACTTTGAAAAGATATTTAAATACAATGGAAAGGCGTATAATTATATCTATATTATTTTAATATATAGTTCACTAGAAAGCTAAGAGCCGATCAAGGGCTGATTGGTTACCCCAAAATAATATGTAACCACTCGTTAAATGGCTTTCTAAATAAAACCTATGGACCGTTCTTTAATTTCTTTGGTTTAAAAGAAAGATACATTGTTAAAGCTCATTCTTATGTGTATTATATTAAAATATAAATCTAGGTTTGGCATAAAAAGTTTGATACTAATATTATAGACGCCAAGAGTGCATACCACATGAAAATGTCTTAACATTTTTTTTAATGTTAAATAGAAAATATCAATTAGAAATATCTGAGACCAGTAATGTGACACGTCATTCTCTCATTGCTTGGAACGATGTCGTCTTATAACGTAATAACATTTTACCCTTTCACATGTGAACCCTCTATATATATCTCCCATCACTTGCATTGTAAATTCATAGCTAAAACTCACAAACAAGAGCTTGGCTTTCAAGAGTTAGAAGAGGCTTCAAGAGCTCTTATCTTTCTCTTTGGTTTGGTATTCTATAGTTCTTTCAAAGCATCAAGAAATGGCTCTCAGTCACAATGTATGGGCATTTGTGTTTGGAATCATGGGTATGTATATATCTAAACATTCATCAAATATATACTACATAACACTTAACACCTTGAGTTACATTAAAACTCATAATGTTTTTACGTTATAAATTTTCAGGTAACATCATTTCATTCGTTGTGTTCTTAGCCCCAGTGTAAGAATCATCAACTCTCTTTTTGTTAATTGTATTTTTTGTTTTACAAATTTATCAAACGATATGTCAATATTATGTAGGCCAACTTTTGTAAGAATATGCAAGAAGAAATCTACGGAAGGATTTCAATCTCTTCCATATCTTTCAGCTCTCTTTAGCTCAATGCTTTGGATTTATTACGCTATGCAAAAAGATGGCTCAGGCTTCCTTCTTATCACCATAAACGCGGTTGGATTCTTCATCGAAACCATCTACATCATTCTCTTCGTAACCTATGCTAACAAGAAAACTAGAGTATGTTGTTCAAACCCTTTTTCTATTTCTATATATACTTTTATTTTAGCTTTCCACGTTGATCATAAACATGCACACCTACATGTTGCAGGTATCCACTTTGAAAGTTCTTGGTCTCTTGAACTTTTTGGGATTTGCCGCCATTGTTCTTGTTTGTGAGCTCTTAACCAAAGGTTTGACACGTGAGAAAGTTCTCGGAGGGATTTGCGTTGGATTTTCAGTTAGTGTTTTCGCAGCTCCTTTGAGTATCATGGTACGTTTTATGTATATTTTCTAGACATGCATGCATATATATAGAAAGAGTTTATAAAATACGTAGGAGCCATGTCTTACGTACTTTGACGAATGAATAACATAATAAATATCGATATTAATAGAAAGCATATTTGGTCTTTCCTTTCTACTTATATGGAATATAATATATAGTTTAATTTGGGAATACAGAGAGTGGTGATACGAACAAGAAGTGTGGAATTTATGCCATTCTCTTTATCGTTGTTTCTTACACTAAGTGCAATCACGTGGCTCTTCTACGGTCTCGCTATTAAAGACTTCTACGTTGCTGTGAGTTCATTCATATTTTATAATCAATTATTTTATTTAGTTTCGATCATTTATAAGCATAAACGACAGCACAACATTATATTAAAATATATATTATTATGGCTGGTTCTTTACTAAAGTAGTTACCTATATATAAAGGCTTTGAGTTTAATGTCGTGGCAACGAATATATGATTTTAAAACTTACATATAATTCGCTTTATAGAAACAGATGGGCCCACACTTGAAACATTATAAAAACTAGTTTTGTTCTGTTGTGATGTCGGTAATTAATGTACTTTACACATATTTGTTTATACTATTGCAGCTTCCAAATGTATTGGGTGTGTTCTTAGGAGCTATTCAAATGATTCTCTACATAATATACAAGTACTACAAAACTCCAGTGGCTGAGAAGCCAGAGAAATCTAAAAGTGTGACCGATCATTCCATAGACATTGCGAAGCTAACTACTGTTTTACCCGAGAATCAGATTCAAGTGACTGAGGTTAAGAGCCAAGACATGACCGGTACGAAAGATGTGATAAACATAAACAAGGATGTTGAGAACCAAAGCCAAGTTTAAGTAGTGAATCTTATTTAGAGACTCATTAATAATGCATCGGTTGAGTTGTGCAATTTACCTAACTTCCTTTCTTCTTCTTTTTTTTCTTCTATGTTGTGGACTTCTACTAGTTCTTGTGTATTTTTTCCCCTCATCATTTTGCTTCCAGATATCTGGAAATTGTGCAATGATCAATAAAATAAACTAGTTTTTAAAATTAGTTTATAATATATTTCTTCTTTACTAATATACAACAACTGATTTTTAAAAAATTGCTTCCAGTCTTGATTGATCATAAAAAAATAAACCAATATTTTTCCACATGCACTAGAATCATATACGAGTCTCACATGGGAACCCAAAGGGGAAGAGCAAATGGTCTACCACGCACAAAAGTCTTCTGTACACATTTATACTTTCACAACGGTCGTCATGTCGAGGTTCCATACTAATAGCTCTTCTAACTATACATATTTTTCATTCTTTGTGCATCGATGAACTTTGTTAGCACAAGTATAAATTATTTAGCTGAAATATATATTACAAACGGTTTAGAACAAAACTTGTTTTATCATACCGAGTATGAATTCACGTGCCATTTTTTTATTTAGAGAAAATATACTTTATGGAATTTGAAATTACTATGATATTAAATAAAGGATAGTGTAAAACTTATCGATTTATTATTAAAAACACTGAAATAACAATATATAACGAAGTTTTGACAACAACAAAAAAATTATAAATCGTGTTATGTCGGTTTGTAGTAGTACATCTAAATGCATCTTTATAAATGGATTCCACATATGAGTTTTATGTGCAATGAAATAGTGTAACATAGGGTACCAGTCGTATTAGTAATATGTGGTTACATCAAAAATAGCATACATAACTCTTTTACTAACAAAACAATAAGTAGAATATGTGGCTATTACAGTGGAATAATAATTTGAAACCGAGCAACAGATGTTTTTAAAATTCACTTGATTGTAACACCAAAATTCACTTGGATGATTAAAACACCAAAAATTATAGAGAACAACCTTATTCACAGTATATATTTTCAGTGTCCAGTATTATTTTGTGTGGATCCCTATATAGTTTATAGTTAAATTTCACATTCAGTTTAAAAAAATATATCAAATACTAATGATCCTAGTTGACTGCTGTAATCACCAGCAGTTCANAGACCAGATGATGAAGTTAGATAGTAGTCGATTGATGTGACTGAGTGAAGATGAAAGTTACCACCGGACAAAACCGACAACAGTAATAGCATCAGATTGTTTGTCTTAACCACCACATAATTACATTAAAATATATGAAGCCCCAGTTTAAGCCCTTTGGTTTTTCACAAAGCCCAGTGAAATATAAAACTAACATTAAGCACTTAAATAATATCCAGCAGCTAACTTATACCATACAATCCATTATTATTACATATGTCACTTTCACTTACCATATGGTGTCATAATAGATCAAAGTGGCATCGAAAAGAGAGAGACGAATGCTTCGGAACCAAATAAAAGATTTAGGTTTAACTATGTGCTTCATTTTACATCTTACCTAAGCAAAATTATATAGAACTCTAGGCGATATTAAGATGAGTATTTGCAACCATTGAGAAATTTTGGATGAACGACTAATCAAATATCAAAAATCTGAATACGTTTGGATGATTGTTATGGAGTTAATGATTTTTTACTGTGTCATATTATTTTTATATATGGGGATTTAATTTATTAAATTAAAAAACAATATATTAGAGTTTAGTTTTTATTAGCACGATTGGGATAAATTAGAATTAGAAATAAATACAGTTATTTATTTATTGTTTTCTTTTTATTTCCATTCAATTTTTTAGTTATTTATTTGCATTTAATTATTTTCTTTTTTTCTTTACTAATATATATCTTTTCTAAAGATTGTAGTTATGCTCATATTTTTCAACTAAATTAAGAAAAATATGTAAAAAATCTCTCTAATCCTCTAATTATAAAATAAGAATAAAACTATTTAAATTAAAAATATGCATTGAAAATATAAAATAATAGTTTTCAGTATATACACATGAATATACGAGCTTAAGTATTAGTATTTGATTGAAGTTCTTAATGATTAATTAAGGCGTAAAAACAATAACGTAGCCCAAACACATGTTTCGAACACGTAACGAGTAAAACTGCTGCACATCCCTATATGAAATAAGAAGCTACACCAAATAGCTTCATTACAACAAAAGAGTATTCATGAAAAAAAAAAGAGAGTCAAGTTTATTCCTTAATATGTCCATAGTGCGTAGATGTCAATGATGATCGAATATTCAAGAAGTTAAAAAGAAAATTAAAATATACTCTTAAAAAAATACAAAGATCTTATGTGAGGGCGGTACCATTACTCTAACGAGCAACAAAAAAAAAAAAAGANAGTGGGAAAAACAACAAGATAGGCTCTAAGACACTGGATCTGTTCTCTTTGTCACTTACATTGTAAAGATTCTCAGTATTTTCAATGCCATCAATTTCATACACATCATAAAGGTCGACACTCTAATTAATTAAGTGGTGTAATTATCGCCAAAACATTTTAATTCCAACAATTACAAAATTAATGTGTTCATAGTATTAGGGATGAACAGTTTGGTTCCTTTTATCCATTTGTTAATTTACTTTATAAGATATCTAAAAACAAAAAGCAAAATTAATATGATATCGATTGTCGCTCCACATTAAAACTAAATTACCCTTTATTAGTGGCAATAAAATACTTGTTATTTTATAATTGACATTATTTTTTTCACATACTTGAAAAATATTTAACTATTTACTGAAAGTTATAAAAACTAATTCTGGGGAAATATAAAAATATCTGAAAAGGACTCTTGTCATAAAATGGAGGAACTATTATAATATTATATTATGATATAAACGTAAGATCAAAAGGTACATAGCTATAACACTAAAATGTCGGTTTCTTTTTAGATAACGATAGTCCAACAGAACTCTGTAAGTTTTTTTTGATTATGCATTGATTGAGCATATATATTCTTAATAGTTTGAAGATGGTTAATATATATCCAAAAGTAACCTAGAACCAAAACGAATAATAAAAATAATTGTAAGAACAATGGTTTAACTAAAATGTTGGGGGATAAATTTATTTTTTGTTAATACGTTGATGGAAAGATTTCAAAAGGGGATTTCCCAAAATGAGGATTTCATTTTGAAAACGAACAATGAGCATGACAATTCGTTTAAGTAAGAGACCAACTTGCACTTGTAAAAACCCTAAGCAAGAGAGTTGTAAAACATTAATCGTCTTAACACTTACTTGGTTGGCTACACGTCAGAAAGGCCAAAATTTTGGTCCACTAGAATGTACCAAATTGGTACTTGCATGATTTTAAGGTTTTAGTGCTTATATGTTCCTGAACTGGATATATACCCACCCATTTTTAGGTTTAGGGTTTGATTATTTTCAACAAAATTTATAAGATAAGTTTTGTATGCCAACATCATCAATGTGTGCACAACATCATTCATCTTTTTTTCTTCACTAGATGACTAAATGCAATGGTGAAATTACCATACTCATCATATATATCATATAGTAAAAATCATGTGAAATGTTTTGAAATTGAGGATTATAGTTAATTCTCACATGTTAAACAATATATCGATATGATATATTTCATGGTGAACTTACAAGAGACTTTTGTTGCTATATTGGTCACACTAAAATTCATCAGAACCAGTTCATACACAATAACATTTTTTGTTAAACATTCATATACGTTACATGAATATATAGTATATATTATTATTGTTATTATTAATCTGCATTCTTTTCGAGGAAGCGTGTAGACTTAGTCATGTTCAAAATCTACATAAAAAAATCTTTTGTTTACATAAAACACAGAAAATACGTAGACATATATTAAGTAGAAGAATCATAATATATAATCAATAGACTAGTAAGATTAGGCTTAATTATAGTGAAAAGCAAAATAAAATAATGGAAACTTCCGATGCAATGGCACATAATTTGGTAAACAACTGTAAAGTAGAGATAAAGATAATGCTCTTTGATTTTTTTTCCCCACTAGACAATCCCATTGAGTTTAAACTCTCTCTTTATCTCTCTATCTCACTGCACATAGCATTTTGCAAGTTGATAACACTTTTCTCCTCCCTATATAAATCACTACACTTGTCATCAGTCAACAATTTCATTATAAACTGAAACAGATCCTCTTTGTGATCCTGTAGTGTTTATCCGTTCGTTCAGTGATAGTTTCTAAGTAGAAGATTTTTCTTTTTTCTCTAAATTTCACATAATCATGGCAGTTTCAATAGCGGTCTTGGCTACTGTCTTTGGCATTCTAGGTATCCATTTTTTTCCTTATGTATAATACGTTTGTGTATATGTTCTCATGTTTACATATTCCGACGTTCAACATGCATGCATGTGATATTCTAACGTGTAATAATAATTATAACTTGTAGGAAATGTCATCTCCTTCTTCGTCTGCCTTGCTCCAATGTAAGTACTCTATATATGTCTTTTCACTTTCCTCTTATATGAATAACGTTTTAAATCAAGCTATAAACATTTATACATGTTTCTTTATGTATTAGACCGACGTTTGTTCGAATCTATAAGAGGAAATCATCTGAAGGGTATCAGTCAATACCTTATGTGATTGCACTGTTCAGTGCCATGCTATGGATCTACTACGCATTGATCAAGGGAGATGCAATGATTCTGATCACTATCAATACCATTTCCTTTTTCATTCAGATCTTTTACATATCCATATACCTCTTCTACGCTCCTACAAACGAAAAGGTCAATATAACTACTTATCTTATATATAACCAAGAATAACTACATAGTTAACAAAACGATGTTTCGATATGGCAGACTCTAACGGTGAAGTTCGTTCTCATTGTGGATGTGTTTGCGTTCGGCTTAATCTTCGTCTTGACATACTTTTTAACTCATGGACATAAACGTGTTCAAGTTCTTGGATACATTTGTTTAGTCTTTGCTCTAGCTGTTTTTGTTGCACCACTTGGCATCATTGTAAGTTCTCTCTTTCTTATTTGCGATTTAATATATTTTTCTTATTTATCGATCTAAATCTTGAATATTATATATAAATATCAAAGAGGAAAGTGATCAAAACGAAGAGCGCAGAGTTCATGCCGTTTGGTCTCTCCTTCTTTCTCACGTTATCAGCTGTCATGTGGTTCTTCTACGGACTTCTCCTTAAAGACATGAACATCGCCGTAAGTCTTCACATATTTAATGTTTATTTATGTTTATATTTTTTTTTGTAATCTGGACATATTTGATTTTTCCCAGTTGCCAAACGTTTTGGGTTTCATCTTTGGAGTGCTTCAAATGATACTTTACTTGATCTACAAGAAACCAGGGACAAAAGTTTTGGAGCCATCAGGGATTAAGCTTCAGGATATATCAGAGCATGTCGTCGATGTCGTAAGGCTTAGTTCAATGGTTTGTTCCTCACAGATGAGTACTTTGGTGCCACAGGACAGTGCTGACATGGAAGCAACCATTGACATAAATGAGAAAATCAAAGGAGACGTTGCGAAGATTAAGAATAACGAAAAAGTATTTATGGTTTCAAATAATTAATTAGCTCTTTATCAAGTTGTGTGATATGTATGTGTGGGTGTCTTAGTTTTGCTTGCATGCATGTTAAGTTAGGGTTTGATGTTTTATTTGGGTCTAATCAGCCATGCACTCTCCGATATGCTCTCTCTTTCGCTTTCTCTCATCTCAATCGATTGTAAAATATGTCTTATTAAGATTATATAAATGAATATCTCGCTTCTCTATTGTGTATGGAGTCACCAAGAAAAGATCGGTGCGTCCATATCGGCGGACATAGGAATTTTTAATAGGTCGTAACGTTAATTTATATATATGAGGATATATTTTTTTAATATATGCTAAGTCAGCCATAAATAAATTAATTAACTCTTTCTACAAATAAATATTACATAAACTAAATATAGATTTTGTTAGTTCTTTATTTTGTTTTGATAAAACTTTTAAGATTTTTCTAGTCATAAACTAAAATCAAACTATGTTAATTTTTTATTATTGTACTACTCCGACATAAACACATTTAACAGCATAATTTTGATAAGATGATTTGAAAAAATAAATGATCCACATAAATAATCAAATCAAATATTTTTTTTTCATGCACCGCTATATATCAAAATCATAAAGATTACATTCAATATCTTAATAAATATTATATAATCAAAAGTTTTTCATTTAACTGATTTTGTTGAGATTTATTTTAAATTATCTTCATTTAAATATAATATTAATTTTATTTTGATATTTTAAATTTTTAAATATTGATTTATTTGATGTTTAATATATAAATATGCAATGATATTTTTATAACATAATATGTAAATATAAATTAAATTATTATGAACATTACTCAAATAATATATATTAGCTTTTATAATGGTGCTGCTTAATATTATTATTTATTAAATAATAATATTTACAAACAAAGTCAAACCTACTACTAAATTGTTTTATATGATATCAGGTAGTGTTACATGGAAGGGCGTTAGTTAAAAGTTTTAGTTTTTATTAAAAGGAGACTTGGTATCAATAACGGGTCAAATGCTCAATGCCTAAGTAATTAAAGAATACATAAAATATAGTATCTCCTGGAGAAAATAATGGGTGCAAACCATGAGACAGATCCTATTTAATTCACTAATTCAAAAAATAAATAAATAAGGATCATCAAACCTATCAGATGAAGGCAAAGCAACAGAAATGAGAGTTGAAAAACGCGTTATTGTATTGTAACCTATAAATAAGCGTGTATGTATTTAATAATAGGTGTAAACTTTACACAACCCTGAAGCCAACTTTTTCTTCCCTAAAGAAAAAAACCAAATGGTGTCGACAGATCCTCGTCATGTGCTTCCCGTTTCCACCACCACCACGACGACGACGCAGCCTCCCTTTGCGTTTGTGAACCGTGTAACCGAAACGGTTCTTAATGGTATATCTCGTAGCCGTCCCTGGTCAGAGCTTCTCAATCGATCTGCCTTCACCAAACCTGAATCTATTTCCGAAGCGGCGTTACGATTCCGGAAGAATTTGTCTTATTTCAAGGTGAATTATGTCTGCATTATTGCTCTAATCCTTGGTTTGTCTCTTCTAGCCCATCCATTCTCTCTCATCCTCCTCTTATGTCTCTTCGCTTCTTGGATGTTCCTCTACCTCTTCCGTCCATCTGATCGTCCTCTTATCATATTCGGCCGATCTTTCTCCGACCACGAAACTCTCGGTGGCTTGATCTTATCCACGATCGCTGTCATCTTCTTCACCAGTGTCGGGTCTGTATTGATATCTGCTTTTATGATCGGAGTAGCTACGGTTTGTGTCCATGGCGCTTTTAGATCTTCTGATGACCTCTTCCTTGACGAGCAAGATCCTTCCTCCATCGGATTCTTCTCATTTATCGGTGTACCTTCGACCTCCTCAGCGCCTTCCTCCGTATAATTAATAAGAGTTGTTAGAATTTGGCATTTATGTTGTTTATGTAAATCATCCATAATTGTCACTGTTGTTTCAGTCTTCTTTGTCTCCATCTCCATTACATTGACAACTGTCACTATGCAATATTGGCTTTGGGCAGAGTTTGTAATGATCTTTGGACCATTTGGTGTTACACTTAAAGCAGAACCCCAAACTTTACTTTTCTTCCATTTCCTTGTCTCTCATGTATTTTGTTGGTTAAGCGTTATGTTGTTCATTTCTTGTTGGTGCTTGTTGTATTACTCTTCCATTAACTTGTTGTTTGATATCTCTGGTCCTAGTTTTGAGTGTACCTTTGTTCCGACATCAACTCTTTCTCCAGCATTTTTGATCTTCATCATCTCTACGGTGGATATTAGTGCCCCTTGTAGCCTCTTTAGGAATTGTCATAGTATCCAGATTTTTCAATTGACCCGCTAAGTCTACGAATTGGCCTATTTTTTATGCAGCAAAGTCTCTGTGGTGGCCCACAGCTATAAATTTCCGAAAATCGAAGTAGTAACCGGTTTAAAAATTATTATAATCGCGGAATGATTCAGAGTTGATTTCACCATTGAACCACCCAATTGCCGGTCCTTCGAGGCTCACTGCGACGAATCTTCATCGGAATAGTTAGTTCAAAGAATCTCTTCACTTTTGATAACCAAGCGAATGCTTTTCACCAAAACTTCAACCTTTGTTGTTAGTTCTAATGGGAGGGGCAGCAAAGGCGGAGTGGTGAGTCAGTTTCTCTGGTGTTCGAAGGCGCCAACAGCTTCCGGTTGTTTCTCCGGATTACAGTACCTATCGTATTCTTCTTCATGGTACGAATTTGTTTGTACTTGCGGTAGCTGAGCCAGAGNGCTATGAGTTGCTCCGCTATTTGTAAAGTATTTTCAAAGGCAGATTCACATAACATTAACAAAAGCCATGAAGATGTAATATATCTTAGCACATCTAACAAAATATGGCTTTGATTTGAGACTTCTCTGATCTAATTAGACTTGTACTTGACACGACTTGTCACCGCAAAAACAAATGAATGTTAAAAGCAAAAACCCCCCCAATTATGTCCAGATGACCGACCTACTAATCTTCAATGCCACTTCAAACGTCTCGCCGCCTCCTCCTGCAACTAAAAAATTTATAACTCAAACTTATTACCTGAATCTGAGAAAATATTTATAGCAAAATCGGTTTGAGCTGATTCTCTAACCATTAATTTATTTTTTAGTCTTTCTTCCTCCTCTGCGAATAGTGTGATTAAACTCTCTTGTTCTTTTTTCTCTTCTTCTAACTTTTGCTTTGTTATTTCAACCTTCAATCCATGGAGATATGTTATAATAGGGTTGTAAGAAGACACAGTAAATATCAGAAATGTAGAAGTTACCTCAGCTTCAAGTGCCTTTCGAAGCTCTTTCTCATTTCGTAGCTCCTCTTGCAATAACAAGAAAACTTCTTCTTTTTTATTGAGCCTTAAAACGAATTAAAAATACACCACAGAGAAATAAACAAAAACTCAAATAGTTGTATTAACATGGTACGTCAAGGTGACAAACAAACCTCTCTTTTAACTCTTCATTCTCTTGCTCTAACTGAACAAGTGTGCGCGAAATAGACCGAGGCTTGCGTATTATGGTACTCTGACATAAGATGATTAAAAAAGGATCATATTTATTAGAGAAAGCATACGGAAGAGGATATAAACAAGTAAGGAACCTACCTCCTCAGGAAACTCGATGAGATTTCTTTGAGTAGAAGAATCGTCATCATTACTGATAACCTCTAGAGCACGAGCTCCTTGATGCTTAGCTCGCTTGTTAGAATTGGAAGAGCCTCCACGTTCACCAAATTTCTCAGATGATATATAACCGTCCAGTTTAGAATCTTTAACCGATCCTTCTCTTCTTCCATTGACACTTGATCTTAAGTTGAACCTTTCTGAAGATGCAGTTGGAGTTTTAAAGATCAGAGCAGGAGCTGGAGTTTGAAACCTTGGAGCAGCGGTCCTTTTCCCGGTTGAGGCAGATCCTTTAGTAGGATTATAGTCCGGTGAAGTATCTACAATGTGAGAAAACATTTCCATGTTATTTTTCAGCACAATTTTAACTTCCTGATGTAATAAAAAAGATAATATACCTACTATGTCTTCAGAATCCTTTGTGGTTACGGACTTTTTGCCTTGTCTCGGTGCATATCCAATTTTATGACAGTTACATCTCCTGAGTTAAAAAAAAGCAGCACGAAAACATCAACACAAATAGTCCCATGAAGCAGCCAAGCTTCGGAAACGTGGTACGAGAAGAGAATCAGACCAATAATCCTTCTGCATTTGAAGTAGTCGTGCTTCGAGTTTAGCAAAAACTGTTGTCCGCTCAAAACCTTGCTTATCGTGAGCAGGCTCGACAAAGTCAGCTTCCAAGACACCTTATTAGCAGAATGAAACTAGCATTAGACTTCAAGTAAAATAGGTTAATTAAATATATTTAGACATTATAGTTAAAAACAATACCTATGACTCCACGACCATCACTTCCTGCTGCATTCCATATCCTCCAAAATGGCTGAATAATAACAAGATAGACAATAATTAAACAAAGGTATAAACTCGATCTTATTTTCGTCACGTTTAAAGGCATAGTGTGTAACCTTAATAAGGCGATTTTTGTGGTAAATATTGAAGCCTTGAACATCAACATGATGCTTTGCATCCTTGACAAATCCAATGGTCACATCAGCTGAAAGCTGCACAAAACACTCATTGATGTCACTAATTAAATAACATGAAGAATTCTAAGTATGCTAAGTTATGAAGAAAACATACATTTGAGTTCTTAGCCAATCCATCAGGGACTTCTTTTGGCCGATAAGTTTTTCTTTCTATGTGCATCATGTCATTCACTATGTTGTGATGGTCAACATCTTTTCCCCGGAGAATGATACGGAAATCCTTCTCGACTTTCAGGTACAAGATCGATGCGTAACTCTGGGAACACAATAAAAGGTAACAAATATAAATTCTAGAACAAAAGAACCAAACTTGTAAGAGCCATCACAGAGATTGACACAAACTAACTTAGAAAATACCCCAAATTAAGGAAAGATTGAAATAATAATTGTACCCTTAGTGAGTGTTTGTATGTAAGGAAGTGTCTAGAGTTAGGGTATTGCAAAGCCATCTCAATATTTTTCTCATCCCGATTGACCCCTCTAAGTTGGATATCCTGCAACATCAAATTATATGAATACAAAGGCTTCTGCATCATTGCAGAACATAACTACAGTAATAAGAACACATACATAAGGATCAGTGTCAAAATCAAGTTCAAGCCTTCCTTCATCATCTTCCCAGAGGTTAAAAATGATTATCTTTGTGCCATGACGCTTCATTAGATTAAACTACAACACCCACATAAATAGATTAGTGGAAATATTTTCAAAAAGGAATGATAGAGGACATAATCCAAATGAAAGACAGATATAGAGAGTATTCTGAAAGAATCAATAGAACAGACTACTTGGTTTTCTATAGCTTATCCTGGAACTACGGAAAATGTGTTACCTGACGAAGAAGATCTTCTTGAGAGGTGTATGGCGACCATTTTACTACTGTTTCCACATTTTTCTCCCAGTCACTTACCGAAGACCGTATTATTGGACGCCATTCAGAATCTATTCTTTCATAGTCAAGCTTACATGTCAATCATCATCAAAAGAAGATTAGAAGATATAAACTGGAAACAAAGCCAACCAAACTTTAGAAAAACTATTCCAAACCCCTATGAACAATATTTCAAACAAAGGTGTCTATATGACTAAATTAATACTTGAAGTAGATTACCATGGGTACAACAATGTCTTCTTTACCCGTGCTTGTCAAAAATGTATATGATAACAATCCAATGCTCTGTGTAGGGCTAAAAGCAACACCAAATACATAATAGTATATAGTCAGGAACAGATAGCTTCAAGCAAAACCATTAAAGATATGATAGCTCAAAGGCATAACAGGCTCAGTAATAGACAACAAACCTGTTTCCATCTTTTCCACTACAACGAGAGAACACAATCACATCAGCTCCTAGTCTCATTGTACTCGTCTTGAATCCATTGCCGTCTAAATAAAAGAAACATGAAGTTAAGACTTAAGAGTCTTGGAGTAAACATTTGCTATATATTTAACTGAAAGAAGAATACTTACATTGTCCAATGGTATTTGCAAGTTTACTCTTAGCAGAGTATCCAAGAGACATACAATGTCGCATCTTATCAGGATTCATCCCTCCACCATTGTCTAAAATTTCAAAATTCATAAGGTTTATTTGATAGAAACTAAAATCAACAGTAAATAGTAAATACCTTCGATCAAAACCATCTTGTTTCCATCTTTCTTGTTAGGGATCATGTGTATATTAACATATGTAGCTCCACTATGAACCTAAACATAAACAATAACCATTACTAAAATATTCACTAATACCCTTTGTAAAACACTAACATACTCACCTCATCTAAAGCATTATCCAAAAGCTCTGCAAAAGCTACAAAACATATAAACATCATTATCAAACCTCTAATATAATGGTTAATAATATAATAAAAACATTAGGTTAAAATTCAATATATATATATACCTCCAAGTGACCATTTGTGACTTGTTGCATTAGAATGCAAAAATTTAGGATGAACTCTGACATGATCAAATCCACCTAATAAACCCACAATTATCTCAAATACTTAATTAAATATTAATAAATTAACAAATAATTAAAAAATATAAACAACCTGCGGAAACTTCCCAATCACCACCAGATGATCCTTCATAATCACCAGCTTTCCAAAATTGCTTACAAGTGTTCGAAGAAGACGGAGGAGGAACGAAGTTACAAGGAGTCGCGAGAATAGGCACAATCGATGATTCACCCAACTTTTCTTCCTCCTCCGGTATTACAATCGCTAGTTTCTTCACCAGTGAATCAACAGAATTAGTCCGTTTTCTTTTCGTACCAACGACGTCAGAATCACCATCGCTTTCAATATCAACGATCCCGTTATGATTTTCTCCGATTTCTGAACCGTTTCCTTCGTCGTTGCTGCTATTGAGATCGATAACATCAACTTCGGAACCTCGCGGCGGAGTAGTTTTGTTACTAACGGAGAGAGTAGGAGAGGGTTTTTCTTGTTTTATGTGAGTATCCATTAAAGAAAAAACGAACAGAGGAAGTGAAAAGACAAATGAAGTTTTTGAATTAAAGACGAAGGAAGAAGACGATTATTTCCTGAAAATGAGATAACAAAACAAAAAAAATATTATATTTTTGTTACCTTTTCAAAACCTTTTCGACTTCCCTTCTCTCTGTATTCAGTTTTCCTTTTTGGTCAAACTTTCTGTATTTAGTTTTAAAATATCAAAGTTATAATGATAATAGGAATTAATTTTAGCCTTACAAATAAAAAAATTTAAATTAAAATATTCAAAAGATAATTTTCAAAAATATAACCAAATTAATTTTAATTTCCACATATACCACTAAAATTAGTTTAAAACAAAATTATTTAAAAAAAAATTACCATTTAATAATTCAGTTGAATTAAAAATTAGATTATATTTTTTATAAATTACACAAACTCAAACAATAAATACTAAATTCAAATAATAAAAAACTAAACTCAACCACTAAATACTCAAGCCTAACATTAAATTAAAAATATAATTTAAAAAAATGGTATTTATGTCTAATTAAAAAAAATGTAATTTTTTTTATAAATTATAAATGATGTTATTATAAAGAATTACTCAAATATTAATCATATATGTATATATATGTAAAAGTATCAAAACGGTTACCTCATTCTATTTAATTTGGCTTATTAGAGTCTTTCAAACTAATTGCAAACTATAGTGAGTTGACCCTTCAAAACACTTGGATTCTAATTTTAATCCAATATTTTTTACAACCACATATTTAAAATTTTTGCTAATTAAAATAACAAAAAAAATAGTAATATAAAATAACTGCAGAGTTATTATAATTTCACACATATAATTTAATTCTTTTTATAAAATATAATATTTTTAGCTTTGAATAAATTTTTTAATATTGTTTAATCTTTTAAAGTATAAATTACAGATATTATTTTAAAATCATGCCAAAATTATTTAAAAATTGAATTTTAAAAATATTTATGAAAATGGTGAAAGAAAACATTATAACAACACTATATCAGTTTTAAATTTAAGCTATAAAATAGTAATAAATATCTTTATAATGTTAGCAAATATAATAATTAGAACATGCATTAAATATGTGGATGAAACATTCAGATATTTATATAATTTTACTTTAGTATCAAATATAGCTTAATGAACTTTTAGAGAAAGTGTTTGAGTGGGAGAGAGGTAACTAAATTTTCTAAATCTTAACTGATTTTTATTTACTTTTTATTGAAAGTGAAATAAACAATTCATTAATTTGAATTATGAATTAGAATTTTAATTTGTTATTGCATTTAGTTATACTATTAAATCTTACTATGTTTGAAAAATAATTATTTTAAATTCTATTATAAATATTTTATAAAACACATATTCCATAGAACTATAAGTTTTAATATTTTCGTTTATAGTTTAATATTATATTATTAATTTAATATNTAATTTTAAATTAAAATCTAAGTCATAATTAATATTATTAAAATATAATAATTTCAAAATTTATAAGTATTTAAATAAAATAATTTTAAATCTAAATCTTCATGTCTGACTTAAATATACTAAATTGAAGCGACAATTAATGAGAATAAACACTTGCACACTATTAGATCATGCTTCAAATCAAACTAAAAACTCAGAAGCCAATTAAAATAGAAGCCAATAAATAAGTAAAACATTGAAGCGCCAACGAAGATCAAAGGACAAAACTAAATATACACCACTCCCGACTCGTACACCAAAGCGCACAATACCACGTAGAAGCATATCCTTTTGTCAACAAACCAAAACCGACTATCCAGGAAACCAAACCATCACAAAAAACATTGAAAAATATTATTGAAAACCGAGAGGTAACATTCCTTAATACAACCAAATACTAATTTATTGCAATCCATAAATGAAACACATTAAAAATGTAAACACAAAAAAAAAAGGGTAACTGAAAGAGTGACTTGAAGAAACGTTATGAAAGTGGAATGGACAAATCATTCCCCAAAGAAGCGAGACCCAGGCGAAGAAACGATCTACCGTAAATATGAAAGCCAAACCAACATAGACAGAGGTTATGGAGCCAACCGGGCACCCAGCCCTATCGAAGACACCAGCTTGAACACGATTGCAAAACAAAACTCTACACCACCAACGAGTAACCAGACGACTAGGGCTGTCAATTGGACATGTCCATGGAGATTGTACTGTCAAACTATAAAAATTTCCAATTAGACATGTCTATTTAGACAGTGTCTAATAATTTGTTCATTTGAAATATGTCCATTTGAACAGCTTGTTCAAGAGAGAAAACCAGGCGGACAACAAACGGGCTATGGGTAAATAAAATTAAAAAATTAAAAATTATAATTTATAAATATATCTATACTAACATTATTTTGTGATTTTACCGTTTTGGAAAAAAATATATATTGTACTTTTGCGATTTTCAAACCGGCACAATATCAAAATTTTATTTAACGTATATGAATTTTTATTATTATTATTTGAGAGATAAATAAATATAAATAAACCAATGTAAATATTATATATATAATAGTTAATTAAAAATATTAAATTATAAACTTGGACGTCAATGCACAATGAGCAATTTTCTAATATAATACTCTGGTTCAAAAAAAAATTCTAATAATTTGACCCCTTTTTGGTAATTACATTTTCCCCCCATAAAATCTGATTTTTAACCAAATTGGGTTATATATTTATAATTGTAAGTGATGTTTAAGTAAAATAGTAAAAGATCATAGTTCAAATGGTAAAGAGTCTATGGTTGAAGTCTCATCTTGTTATGATATAACTTGTTATCATTTGCCTCTAGGACTAGTCGTGGAAGACCTTTGTTGAAAATGCTCTCGGCAAAGATGTAACAGTTTGATTATTACAAGAGACAAAATTTTGGAATAGTAATAAGGAAATGTCACTCCAAAATGTTCCAAGAAACAAAACTTTGTGAAATCAAGTCCATTTTGTATTATAAGGAAATGTCACTCCAAAATGTTTTTTTTTCCTTGGTTTAACCTTCTATTGTTAAATGGTTTACTCTGTTTTTTGAAACTCTTTATTTTTGCTATCATATACAAAAACAGCGAAAGATGCAACCATAAATTTTATTTCTTTAAATTTCGATCTTAACAAGTCAATTTTATGGATTATGATTAATATCACAACACAAATTACAATCTTCTGATTACTTTTCTATTTTCAAGAACTTTAGAGTTTAGACTATGCATGGAGAAACACGTGTTGGCATATCAGCTACAGTGTTGCCACATTCACATGAGAGCTTCAAACATTATAAAATAAAACAAAAATTTTAGAAAGCGGAAAAAGCAAGATGAACTATAGTGAAACAAAGTCCTTTCATGCATGGATTCAATCAACAAGATCATCAACTTCTTGATTCCTCCTTTAGCCTTATATGCACTTTTCGTGTTCTATCCAACTTACCAAAGGCTGAAGTCCGTCATCTCCATCTTCCGGAATCTTTTCTCGGAAAATATCGCTGGAAAAGTGGTTATGATCACCGGGGCAGCTTCTGGCATCGGCGAGGTAAGTTTACAAAAACAAAAAATGAAAAAGAAAACGTAATGATTGATGTGAGTGTAGGCTTTAGCGTATGAGTATGGGAAGAAAGGAGCGTATTTAGCACTTGTTGATATAAGAGAAGAACCTCTCTTCCATGTAGCGGCTCTAGCTGAGCTCTATGGCTCTCCTGAAGTCATGCCTATCATCGCCGATGTTTCCAAACTTCAAGATTGCGAGAGTTTTATCCGAGACACGGTTCTTCATTTTGGCCGATGTAAGTATGTATATTATTATATCTAGATGGTTTTGCTTTATTTCACATTTTATGAAATAATTTCTTTTTTTGTTAAATATAACTTTTTTCAAACAAAATTATGATTAAATTTTTAGTATTTGTGGTCTTTAGAAATTCACTAAAAACAAATTTCCCTTATAGAAATTATATTAAATTAAATCATATAGTATAAACGTTTACATAAAAAGAAGAAATGTTATTGCTTTTGGAGATTGCATTTACAATTTAAATAATCACACTGAAAATATTTTGGGTTACAATTATATAAACTAATATTTTAGTACTTTTTAATTTTTTATATATTTTCAAAACTAAACTTTTAATACTAGTTGTGGATTTCAACTTCTTTTTCTTTATATGTTTTAATTTGGACAGTGGACCATCTAGTGACAAATGCAGGAGTTGCTCCACTCTATTTGTTTGAAGACATCAATGACCTCTCTAAGGCTTCACCAGCTATGGTCAATTTACTCTAACCAAAGATTTCCCTAAGTGAATATAATTTGCTACTAACCAATTGTAATTACTTTGCATAGGACATTAACTTTTGGGGATATGTGTATTGCACATTCTTTGCTTATCCATACCTAAAGATGTCTAGAGGAAAGATTGTGGTGATTGCTTCTGGATGTGGATATATTGCTTCACCTAGATTAAGCTTTTATTGTGTAACCATTTGATTCTCTTAATTTACTAACCATTTAATCTTAAACATTTCTTGATACCTTTGTTCATGGATATTCAGGCGAGTAAAGCCGCGGTAATCGCCTTTTATGAAACACTAAGAACTGAGTTTGGATCAGATATCGGGATCACGATAGTAGCACCGGGGATTATCAACTCAGAACTAAGCCGAGGCAAGTTCATGACAAAGGAAGGTGAACTCGTAGTTGATAACCAGCTCAGAGATGTAAGCATTCCTAGTTGATAGATTAATTTACTAGTACTTGTTAATAACATCTTATTCTTGCATCGAAACATATAAATGTTGACTAATCTGGCTAACATTGAACTTGGTGCCTACTATAACTAGTTACTTCGGTTTTCTACTAGTTGTTACTATATATGAATTGTTGTGTAAAAGTGTGAGGATAAACACATATGAATCAGGTGCATATAAGTGTTTTGCCAGTGGAATCAGCGGAGAGGTGCGCGAAAGCGATAATGAGGAGTGTGGGTAGAGGAGATAGGTACTTGTTTGAACCTGGCTGGATTGGTAGTGTAATACTATGGAAGGTGTTTTGTTCTGAGGTAACAGAGTCACTAGCCCGGTGGCTGCTGATGGTTAAACCAACACTGCCAATGAAGGAGGCTCCTAGCAAGATGATCCTTGTCCCTTGATGTAGCCCACGCCTTTAGTTCCTTCTTCTCGTTGCCGTACTATTGATATTTTTAAGTTAATCTCCTATATTTATAATTTAAAAAAACTATATATACATAAATAACACATATACATTCCAAAAATGTGTTATTTAGAAATCATTCACACAACTTAAAAATAATATGTAATTTTTTTTATTTTTTATTTATAAACTAAACTGAAATAGAAGAGACAAAAATATGATATAATAAATAAATTTACGTTAAAAATATAAAATGACATTTTTTGTAACAGAAAATTTTAGTGCTAAAATAACACTATTTTAAAATAGCATAATATAGTTAGTTTTTATTAATAAATTAATTTTTGGTTAATTCTCTATTAAAGTTTTAGCTGTAAGATTCATTTCTATCTTCTGGCGAGTTTTAAAACATGGGATACAATGTATCTGTTGGTATGAATTACTAGGTAACTATTGTGAGAGCGACAAGTTTTTCCTTCTTTATTTTTTGTCTACTGTTTGGTTTTTATATTAATATAAATTATCAAACATATAAACCAGTTGGTATGAATTACTAGGTAGTACACTTTTTCATTATTTCAACAACTATAACCGGTTCAGAATTAAATACATAATTATTCCATTATCTTCTATTTTTTAATAGGAGCCACACAGTTCTTTCTCTGCCGCCTTTTTTACGAAGATAATAATAATTTCGATCGGATACAAACCAAATTTAAGTTGTCATAAATAATAAATTAATATATATGATGCCTGCAAAAATATAACCTATTAGGATGCTTACCAGTTCATTTGAATAATTCAAATATACTCGAAGCGTTGATCTTTGTTGTATTAAATGTCGTTAAATCCAATTCTTTTGTTTCTTAATATACTAAAGTACATTTACTGCTCTAGTTCTATATCTTTTTTAACTCAAGTCTCACTCATACAAATTCTATAACATGTGTATTTATACTAAAGATCTAAGATACAAAAAAAAAAATCTAAGATACACAACAATAACAGTGTGTTAAAAACTTAAAATATAATATCAAACTATAGCCAAGTATTCAAGCTAGCTACACATTTCAACTCATGCTAAAAAAAAGAGAGTATATGGTAATGTTATCACCAAGACCTTATACTATAACGAAAGAAAGAAAGAAATAATTCAAAATATTTTCAACTTGAACACAGACGTAGATCGAAGAAGCTTGTATGAGCCGTTCCGTCCCATAGCCATGGAATCAGCACCACCACCGCATGATCTATACGGAGTACCTAACCCACAAATCGGAGTATTAACCAAACCATAATCATCATCATCATCACTATAATCATCATTACGACCATCGTTAGACTTCATATCAGCTAAAACCTTAAAGAAATAGTCAACCTCGCATGGAAGAACAATAGGTCCATCACCTCTATAACCATATTCATTCTCTGCATCTTCTAACAAGTCCTTGAACAAAGGATGGTTCACTAGTTTTGTCTTCACCACAACTCTTTGTTGCTTGGGACCAACGTAAACCGAGAAAAACCCATGTTGAGGCGACACTTTCTTGATCTTTCCTTTTGATTCGTTGCTCTTAACATCCTCCAGAGAAACTGAGCCATTACAAGACTTGCTTTTCGTGATCGACACTGCCGTGGTCGAAGAGCTCATATGCCCAAAAGACTTCATTTTTTTCCATGTCTTCATTAACGGATTCTTCATAAATGGTTTTTTTCCCTATAAGAAGATGGGTTGACACAACTTTTGGTTGACCTTTTTTTTCTTTTACGAGTTTATCAACTTCTTCAATCTCCCATATATATAAAGATCTTGATTTACATAACCTTTACTTCACCATATAAGTACTCATGGGTCAAATAATTGAGTTATTTATATAGTATATATATTCTTATATTTTTAAATTATCTCCAATATATTCCTTAATTAACTAATAATATTTTTTGACATCATTTAATCGTTTTTGACATCACTTGACTAACAAATATATATTATTTCAAACATATTATTGGTAATTTGATATGTTTGTTTTATTCAATTTGGTCAACGACGATGGTTTTAGTCGCCTTTGCAAGAAAAATACCACTTGAATTTGCCCTTCGAATATACTTATTTCAACTTTTTATTTATTTTTAAATTGAAGAAAAATAAACGTTTGCTGTCCTCTTATTATTAAATTTAAATCTTCTACCATTTCAGTGGAATTTTAAATGGTTTTGAATGATTCCAAAACATTGTGTGAATTTAGAAGGATTTATATAGCAAATTGTGATTGATTTGGATATACTATTTCATGGTCAAAGAATTACTCTATTATCTTATTTTTAGGAGATAATCAACAGTTTTTTTTCTTTGCCTGTTAATATTGGACCTAACTTATATCTCAAGTAAAGGAAAAAAACCACATTTTCCATGTAATTATCATCTTAAACACCAAAAAAAAAAGTCAAAATGTGACAAAAATTTGTCTTTATATTATTTATTTTGTTGATAGGTATAACATGACACTTGCTGCTGTGAAAAGCCTTCCTCATATTACAGCTACCTGAGATAAACACTCCCTTTGACCTTATTAATTATCGAATTTGATATAACTTTTGTTATCATTTTAACCTCAAAAGATTTGACTAATTACGTCAAAATACTCGTTTTAGAATTGATCACTAATTAAAAACAATGGCTGCTAGATTTTGTGAAACTGAACGGTCAAAATTGTAAACATTATTATCTTAATTTGTTTATACGATTGGTATTATTCAGACATGGTGGGTAATATACCGATTAAGCGCAGGTGTTTGTCAACTCACCCAAAAACCATATTATAATACGAAACTAGTGAAACATCCCATATTAATAACTTGTCAAAAGCTCCTAAAACATATCATAATAATTTAAACAAAACTACAAAAGTCATTGCTCTTGGTTCTGTGGATAGTTTTGCATAACTGTTTCAACAAAAGACTATGCTATAGTTACGTCCTAATTTGTCTCTTATGCTCTTTTTTTTCTAACGTCAAATTGTTCAAGTTGGTAAATAAAATGACGTGGAGCTTTTTGAAGAATCATCGAGGTGAGATTAATTCATTAAGAGATATATTTAAAATATGAGATATGTGCAATCCACACACTTCCATAATTCATTTTCTCTTGTATCCCTTCAACTTTTTATGTTAAAATTCTTCATCGAGGGTTTAAAATTTGTGTCATAAAACTTGAAACCTCTTTAAACCAACTTTAAACCCAAACAAAATCTCTTGCCGTTTTTGTTAATTAATTACGTTTAAATACATGATTGGATATGTCATGTTTAGTAATTAGTATTACTAGTAAAACAAGTATGAAGTTGTGCTATTACTAGTGTTTGATAAGAGAAAAAATAAGCAAAGAAAAAATGAATGTGGCATTATATATAATTATATATACAAGAGATTAATAATATGTTTGTGCATATGGAAAATGGCTAAAAACTGAGAATTAAGAAAATTTCATCCACAAACATGGTACAGCACATAATCCACATTGGCTTTAAATTATTCTATAATTAATACAAAAATTACTTTAAATTATTATCAAGCATATTACATACAATTAAGTTTAGACATTTTATTTTCACTGCTCTTTTTTGTTCTGTGAGTTTTGACATCTTCTTTTCTTTAGGTAATCCTCAACATAACCATAAAAAAAATAAAGATTTAAGAAATCAAATATATATTTTCCTTCACAATGAAAATAAAACAGAAAAAATGCAGTCAAAAATATATATATAGTAAATAAAACTCAAGTTTTAAATTTTTATTTTTTGAAAACTTCTTAAACTTATAACATCTCTAACGGACCAAATAAGACTGGATGTTAAATTTAACTTGTTTTCAAAAAATTTAAAATTTATCACTTAAGTTTTATATAAAACCGATTTATTAAAAAACAAATATTAAATGTTAAATTTATATAATGCAAAAAATATGTTGAACCTATAACACCTCTTACGAACCAAAGGATAGGATGTTAGATCCTATTTATTTCTCACACTTTTTTAAATTTAACAATTAATATTTTTTTGAAAATAATAATACGTTTTACATAATAAAAAAATAGTTTTAATCAAAACATTATTTGAAAAAACCTTTAAAATTAATTGTAATAAAATTGGTTACCTAATCAGTAAGTTGTTGTGTGTCTCTTTGCCCATGATAACTTGGTCAATCAAAAATTGATGAAACCTAAAAAATGAGTAAATTAGAAAACCAATTGGTAACAAACCGGAAATAATAATAATATCAGAATCACATTTGGTTTACCTTATGGTTGAACCTTTCTCTTTTTCTTCTTCCCATAATTATTGAATATACACTCAAAAGTACCATTGAATTGACCACGAGTTTCCCAAAGACCTTAACATTTGAGTGTCCTGAAGAAGATGTTCACGAGAAATGCCATGAACAGTCCATTGAATCATTAGAGTGTTTTCTGTGGGCTGTCAACACAGAGTTGAGAGTGCTCTGAAGAAGATGCTTTCATGGAAACGTAACGCGAAGAATATGGATTTGTAGTTATCAATAATCCCCATGAATGTGTTGATAGGGTCCCTGTGACAATTATACAAGAGAAGAACAGAATATAACATTGTCTGAAGAACTCTTAAGACCAAGAACAGATCAAATTTGAGACATAAGCATGACGACCATTAAGAAAGGTAACGAAGAACAGTTGGATTAAAGAATATTATTGTATTACCTGTAAATGAACAAGCCAGGAAACATCGAACGGCGTGGCCCATATTTACTCTGCTTTTCTTCTTTTTCTAAATCTTCTGATAAATTCTTATACAATTTCGATTTCTGAATCTCTAGCATCAATCCCAGAAACTCTAGTAACCGAAAGGCTCATTACCCCATCGCATAATACCTTTGTTAGTTCATTTACAACTCTGACAAATAATTGAACTTTGTTAGTTCTTTTACAAACCAAAAAAGCTCATAAATTTCAGAAAATAATGTCAAATTGTATAAAAGATTTCTCAATAAAGATAAGCTCTTCCAACAATTCAATCACGTAATCTCATAAGTAAAAACCCTAAATTGAAATGGAGGTTCAAGACCAACTCAAATTAGAGCATAACAATGAAATCAAGAAACGATTATAATCTACTACATACCTTAAATTGTGTAGTCAACGATGGCAGAGGCTATAATATGGATTAGTTCCCCACTTACAAACTCAGAATCTCCATTGTACTATAGAAGCGGAAGAGAAAGGATGATCAGAAAAAGATGATCGACTAAGAGGATACAAAAACTTGGGAAGAGAAAAAAAAAAAGAGTATGACGACTGAGAATAACAAATGAGGAACCGCTTATTTATAGAGAAACTTTGGTGATCAGGAAAATAAAAATCTCAACGGTCAAAAGTCACTGTTTGTTGCTATTTTGAAAAAAAAAAAGTAACGACTGAGAATATTTTATTTAGGCTTCGATTGGTACAACCTTTACCAGAGCATTAGCTCTAAGGAGCACAAACATTTTACAGCGGAAGCTATATGCTTTTATTAATATACAAATTTAACTGATTGGTAAAGCATTAAATAATTAACATATTAAATTATATTAAAATTTATGTAGATATGTATTACATATATTTATTAAAATCATTATTATATTATTATATTTTTATAATTCATATTTAAATTATCTATTTTATATAGATATCTGTGTGTTTTATTTTGTATATGTATAATTTATATAATAATTATTATANTAAATTAAAATAAATAAAATATATGTTTTATAATATACATAATATTTAATTAATTAATCTAATTATAAAAAATTATTATTTAATATTTAAAAGCTTAAGGCTTTGGAAATGCTTCATCTTATAGCATAGACTAACTAGCATTAGCATAGACTTTAAAAGAGCATTAAGCTCATCTTTATGCTATAATAATTATTGTTGATTGGCTTAGAAAAAACATAGTGCTCTTTTAAAAGTACTACCAATCAAAGCCTTATTATACGGAAGAACAATAACAATAACAAATGAGGAACCTCTTATTTATAGAGAAGCTTTGGTGATCAAAACTGTTAGTTGCCATTTTGAATAAAAAAATTACACATGTATTTATTAGTCTTATTTCTTTTTATAAATTTTAGAGATTTGTTTAACATGACATTGTATACAAGTTTTTATTTTATAAATTATTGGCTATCTGATTTCATGTTAATTTGATACTTTATACTTTGTTTGTCCAATAATTATACACTACACATATTCGTTTCAATAATTTGTTACTATGATACACTAGACATATTATTTGAATAATTATTTTTGGTCCAACAATTATACTTTTTTTTGGTCCAACAATTATACATTAGACATATTAATTTGAATATTTTGTTAGTATAATTTGGGTTTATTGGCTCTTTGATCTCGGTCTATTCGGTTAGGGGACCCAATTAAATTGTAATTTGATCTAAAACTATTTAAATTCCCAAAAATATTAAAACTTAGTTGATGCTGATAAAATTTTTGGCCACCTTTGTTGAAAGAAAAAAAATTCATGAAAAAAAGAAAATATAGAAAGAAAAATAAGGAGAAGAGTAAACAGATTCAACCAGTTCTTAGATAAAACAAATTTTTTTCAAAAAGACTCATTTTTCTTATATTTTTGTAATGATGCACGATATCATGATCTATTCATAGTCAAAACTGGATCTCAAATCAGAGATGTGATCAGAAAATAAATATTTTATAAAAGTGAATAATAGATTAAATTTTACCATCGTCCAATTTTAAGAGCAATATTCTAGGGAACGTTAAGGATATAGATGACGATCTATATATTTAAAACACGACATATGTGCAATCCACACACTCCTATTATTCATTTTCCCTTCATAGTATCCCTTTAACTTTTTATGTTAAAATTCTTCGTCGAGAGTTTAGAATTTGTGCCATGAAACTTGATTTGTAATTATGATTCTATAAATACTATGAGTTAAAACTTAAACATTGAGAAGAGTCTATAGCAAAAAAAAATATGAAAAAAATATATGTTTTTTCCCCTTCCATTCACACTTAAAATTCACACAAAATATTACATAATTGTGTAGAGAACACTTATTAATGTAGATAAATAAAAAGCCATAACATAATAAAAAAACTCGCAGCATACTTATTCATATAGAAACAATCATAATCATATCATTACTTGGCATTACTTGGCGTTGACATCTTTTTCATTGCCCTTCTTCTTGTCATCAACAACCGGCGGGTTAAGCTCCTCCCACGCCTCAATCCAAGTGATCATTGCATCAGCCAACTTCACAAAGTAAGGATCAACTTTACCTAGTGTCTCCTTTGTCATCTTGGATAATTCCACATAACATTTAGCAGCAGTGTCAGATTCTTTGGAAAGAGTAAGGTTCTTAAAGAAAGGAATCATCTCCTCTTGCCAATGGATTCCACTATGCTCTTTCTTCAAGTTCACAAAGGGGTTACTAGCTTTGCTATGCCACAGATACGGCAGACCAGTCTTGATCCCAAAGCTCAAGTGGTCACATACCACCTTGGTTGCCCAACCAGCCCACATGTCATCGTACCGAGAAATGGGCTGGCCTTCACCCATAAGGCCAAAATACATAGCAGGTCCAATAAG
>KE156711.1:112683-124525 GCA_000411055.1 Leavenworthia alabamica
AAAGACAAAGATGAGAAGAAAAAGGGAGAGGAGAAACCCAAAGAAGGTAAAGATGGCAAAGAAGATGGTGGTGCAGCAGCCAAAACAGCAGCCGGAGGCGATGGTCCTGCGGCTGAGGAAGGGAACAAAGCTGTGGACTTGAAGAAGAACGAGTATCAATACCAGCCACCGAGGTATCCGGTGGAGATGTTTGCTTATCCACCACAAATATTTAGTGATGACAACCCAAATGCTTGTACTATTATGTAATAAATCGTCGATTTGTAGGATTTTTTACTTTATTTATTTATGTGTTTTGTTTTAATTTAAATTACTTTTGTCGGTAAATTTTTGTTTTAATCGAATTATATGATCTCTTTTAAAATTAATGTAAAATAAAAATATGTATCCTCCATATAAATATGAAAGGATTTTATCCCTTTTGATAATTGGAGAAATTTTCTAAACTTTTTTTTTATTTCTACAAACTCAATCATGTTTTTGTGATGTTTCTCTTACCATGAGTGAATAGTTGATTAGTTGGGTTTTAGGAATTAAGTACAAGAGGTTGATGGACTTTTGAATAGAAAAGGAATAATCTATGTTGGTTTCTTAATCTTGAATATGTTTAATGTTTAAATTGACATAATCACCTAATTCAAGAACTTAGTTTATTTGACGTCCTAAAAATATTTGATGAAATGCTTGAACCAATTTGAGATGAGCAACACACTATTGTTTAATCAGTCGTTATAACACGACTATTACCATCATTTTAATTTCAAACTATTCTTAAAAATCTTTAGTGTAATATTGGTTAATAGAATGATTCTAGAGTAGAAAATAGAATAAATTTGGCCAAGTGTTTAAATCAAAGTTATAATTGCTTAGAGGGAAATGACAAATAAGAAATGATAGATTATAAATCATCCATTTATTTTATTTTTTTTACTCTAGTTTCTTATATATAATTAACAAAATGATAGATTAAATGTATATTTCACTTAATTACATTATAAATGTATTTTATTATTATTTATCATATTGTCAAATCTTTTAAAATTTATACAATTAAAATTTAAATCTACATCATTGAACTAATATTAGTACCAGGAATTTTTAATATTAATATAGTTACAATAAAAAAAACTACAGTTACAGTCAATACACATGTACAGTTTAAATCCTACAAAAATTAATTTACCATTACAATCTGACCAACCCATATAAAGTATACAAGTACTATTCGCAAAAAATCATTGCTTCTTTAATTTATATATANTTGAAAAAGGTTCTGATTATTAATGAAATATCAAATGTTAATAAATCTGTAAAATATATTAATATAATAAATGAAAGGTAATAGCTATAATTTTTTGCAAACTATACTATCTTTTTTACTTGTCAATGTATAGAAGATTTTACTTTCATTTATTATTTTTTATATGTGTCTACCTATGCGTGTGTTTGATAAGAAAACAATATATGTTATGATATCTGAATAGGAATAGTAAAGAATAACAAATAAAATACACATGGCTAACTTTCCTAGATATTTAAAGTATTGATTAATTACACTTTTTCTTAGTTTTGTCTAAACCGACATCGGTCAACTATTGGCCGGTGCCATGTCGGACACGCTGAAGTTAGAATCTGATACTTCCTGTCTCTTTCTGCCCACGTGTCCGGTTTACGCATGCAAACTAAAGCAACTCAAACCAAACTAGAAACCTTAAACCGGACAAAAACTCGACTTATCGATTATCTTGCTATACCGAATAGGAAAATTTTATATGATTTGCTCAAGAAAACACTAACTTCATTGGTTTGATAACTAAAATTACACAAACTAATTGTACCGGTTTGAACCATACTGTACAAAACCGATTTAATGTCTACACAGTTGATACTTAATATAAATAAGAGGATCTTTGTTGATCTCATTCATCTCTAGTCATCTTGTTTCATAAAAAAAAAAAACTCTTCCAAAATTCTCTTTACTTCTTCCTTTGATTGATTTGGATTTGTGTTCTTCCTAAAATGAATAAATTATGGACTTTGATCTCTGCTCTTCATACCTTGGCTGGGTAATTTATTATTCATCTTCTCCTATTTTATATAATTTATGGTTTGTTTATTTTTGATAAAACTAAACCATTATTTTGATATCATTATTAACAATAATATTGTGATTTTATGCTTTGTTTTATGGGAATAATCATATATACACAGACCCGTTGTGATGCTGCTTTATCCTTTGTACGTAAATTTATTCTTATTTATCTACATTTTTTTTGGTTTTATTTTAGTTTAATTTATGTTTAATGATAATGGTAAGGTATGCATCGGTGATAGCAATAGAGAGTCCATCAAAGGTAGATGATGAGCAATGGCTTTCTTATTGGATTATCTACTCTTTTCTTACTCTCTCTGAACTCATCTTTCAATCTTTCATAGACTGGTAACAATCATATCCTATGTTTTTGTTTTGTTATGATTATAATAATGATACCAAAATTGAAAATAATGAAAATATGTATATAGGATACCGATATGGTACACAGCAAAGCTAGTGTTAGTGGCATGGTTGGTTTTGCCACAATATAGAGGAGCTGCTTTTATATACAACAAAGTTGTGAGGGAACAGTTTAGAAAACACGACATTCTCAAACCTAAGGTTAACTAATTCATCTTTTTCCATTTTCAGCTTTTAATTTCTTTTAACCAAAGTCTATATATATTCCAAATCATAGAGCCTATATCCACTTGATTAAGATTTGTTATGGTGCATCATGCATGGAATAAAATTATTTGTGTCTTGGACATGCTAGGTTTGTCCGAGTCAATGACCTGTTTTTTCATCATATAAACAAGATTTATACTAATTTTATTTCTGATTTAAACTTCTTACAAATAAAACTGAACTTAGAAAATAAAATAAAAACTATTAAAAATAAATATAATTATTTTATAAGAAGTTTAGACTAGAAATAAATTAGTTTCTTATAAAAAAAACTTCTTATAAAAAACTATTTTATAAGATTTAAAATACATTGGGATCAAATGGTGCAGATTATTCATCAAAAAGATATTAATTTAATTTTTTTTTTCTCAAATTCATATAAAAGATAAACGCCATAAATTAGAAAAAAATAAGCCAATAAAATAATAGTTTTACTAATGAGAATTATTATTATATGATCACTGGAAACTTGCAAAAAAAAACTATTAGAAACTTGTCTGGTTTTGTATAGATAAAACTTTTTATTTTCTTAAATAATAAATAGAAAAAGTATTGTGTTTAACTCTAATTTTAGTTTAAAATTTGGTGTTTGGACAACAGGCAGGACACAAGGTTGAGTAAGTCAAAAACAGGAGGTGTGACACAAGAGGCTTTACCTTTGAGGCCTTTAGTTTCTAATATTGCTTTCCTTTTTACTTCTTTCTTTGGTTGACGATATAATTGTGATTCATTCCTTATGAGCCTTATATGTGTGAAAATATGTAAACGACCTTTCATCCAATTTCGAAATATTATATTAATGAAATAAAAACATTACATTAATAGATTATGCGTCTAAATATATAGTATCTATAGAATTTATAAAGAAAAATATTATATATGGGAAAAGTTGAGTAAATTAATAATTATTTTAAGGCCCATTTTAGATTAGTTTTTTTAATTACCATATATATGAAAGAAGAAGAGATTTCTTTATATGAGTGACAAAATTGACTCATATCTAATTTTGTTTTAATGAAATTTTTAGTTAACATTTTTACTGCATTAACATCTTTTAGTATTGGTGTAACATTCCAAAAGTTATTTCAAAAAATTTTAAAAAATTTCATATTCTATAGTTTATGTTTTCTTCGCTTTCATAAAATTTTTTATAATCTTTTAATTAAATATAATTATTAACTCCACTAAGTTAACATTATCAGAGATATCAAAAAGTCAAATTATTATTTTATTATCAGGTTGTTGATAGGATTCAAATTTTATTCAAAATTTATGGGTACACGAATATATTCCAATATGATAATCATGTGAATGAATTTTGATTCAAATAGATTTTTCAGATTGAATTTTTCTGCTTGAATAGGTTTTTTGCTTAGAAATAATTTAATCATTAAAAAACGATTATATCAAAAGAATTTGAAGATATCCATACAGAAAATATTGACATTAAAGTGAAGATCCACATATTTTTCACTTCTTCTAAAACTGTAAATAATAATAGAAAACGAGAATGTAAATAATGAATACCTATGAATGGATAAGATACCATATAAGAATAAGAAAATAATGAAAGATCTGAAAAAAAATTAAAAAAAAATTTAAACAATAAAAATATCAAAGTTTGTGTTAATTTTTAATTTTTTAATATGGGATAAATTTATCAAAAATTATTGTATTGAAAACAAAACTCAAATTTCTTAGAAAATAATAAGAATTAGTACAAATTATTTTTAAAAAATATTTGTGCATCGCACCAATACTCATCTAGTAACTATAATTGAGATAGAATAACATAATGACAATTAAACTAATAAATAATTTGTAAAAATTATTGAATTATGAAAATAAAAATCTATTAAACACAATAAAAACAACACAGAAAATTACAATAATTTTAAAAAAGTTTATATTTTATAAGCTTCTTTAACATTTTTAAAAATAATATATATGAGTGATATAGTGTTGTTTCTTTCTAAGCGATTATGAGAAAACTAGAATAGTTGTCCAACTGCTTCATCTGCCATCATATATGTAAAAAGTTGTAGATTAGTTAAAAGCAAAGAATTAAAATAAATCTGTTCAAAAAAAAACTAGATAAAAACTTAGTCCAAAATAACAAATAATCATCAAAAACAACAGAAAACGTTTTTTTATTGAACAAATTCGAAGGCAACGGATTAGCAGGAGAATCGTCGCCAATACCCTTCACTTACGAATATGTGGAAGCATTGATTCTTTCTTTTGCTTTTTCATAACATAACTTTAAAACGAAATATATCAATCTTAACTCATCTGACGATTGAAACATGGTGGAATATAAATACTATCAATAGATTTATGTAAAATGTATTATATACATATATGGAAACTTGAAAACATTATTTAAAATAAAACAAAATTTCTCTTATACTTTTTGAAGAAGAAGAAATATTTTTTAAAGTTTTTGTTTATTAATTTCTTTACAAAGTGATCTAGATGGCCCTTTGTGTTGTTTAAAGAGAAGACTCGCCAGAGTCTCTCATGTACAAAAGTAAAAATAAAAAATAAATTATAATATTAATTACTAGAAAAACAAGTTGAGAGAGACTGAGAAAATGTCTCAATTTTTGAGAGACTATTATAATTAAATAATACTATTTATTATTTGATTTATGAATGAGACTTTTATGAAAAACTCTTCAATGTGGATGCTCTTAGACTATATCTATAATAGTTTTCTTATTCAACGTTCTTTTTACTTTTTAACATTTTGCGTCATTTTATTTTTTTACTTTTTAACATACGTCATCTTTTCTTTTGCACCTAGTAAACTCAACACATAAGAAAGACTATAAAGTCAAAGAAATAGCGCGTATGGAGGAAAGAGAGAAGAAGAAAAAAACATAAAGAAGATGTTGTGTAATGAGAAACACAACCTTCACATGCTATGTTTTGCCTTAACCAATTAAGCATCTTATACCTCTTTATAGGTGTCTGGCCCATCGGCATAATTTTCCCTGTCTCATTCTTATCAAAATTTCCATTCTATTTTAAAAATAAAATTTTATTTTTATTTAGAAAAAATGAAACGGAAATGAGATATAAATTCTCAAAATCTCAATCAGAAAAATTATATATTATGCATAATATTTTTATATATCTTACATATATAATATTAACTAATTCATATTAAATGGTTGAAATATTAATTAATTCATATTAAATAGTTGAAACATTGATTTTAATGAAAAGTTAGTTATAATCTTTAACATATTTAATTTAGTAGAAGGTTAAAGAAAATAATAGATGAAAAACTTTGATGGATAAGTAAAAGCTTTATGTTTAATTTGTGTTTTTATATCTATCTATTAATATTTTTAATTTTATATGTATATAATTCGGTAAACAAATAAACTAAATATAATACATAAAAATATGAAAACTAATCATTTAATTTATTTATATTTTAGATTTTTCAAATTTATTTTAGTTAATTTTGATTTTTTTTTACTTATGAATATAAAGTGTATGTTGGCTTTATTTTTTTGATATTAAGTTTTTATCATCAAATAAACAAATGTGTAACAATTTATTTTTTTAATTGTTTTAATTTTTTATAATATTTATTTTTTGGATATACTTATTCTGTCTCGTCCTATTTCAGTTCTGATTTTTATTGAATATAAGAAGTGCATGCACATGTTTTGATATTCTTAAATTTTTTCCCGTTCACATTTTCATAAAATCTTGTCCTAAATTTATATTATCTTATTTTGTATCTCTTAATACTCTTATTTGTCAATAGCTTTATCATCATCATTGACCATTTATAACATTAAAAGTCAAATCTAATTTTTCAAATTCTATAGAAAAATATCAGAATACCAATTGAAAACTATAAAATTTTGATAAATATGTAGTATCCACATGCTTTATGTTTTATGCCATGGATGTTTTTTTTCATCCAAAAAAAATCACACTTTATTTAGTATCTCAATCTGTTGATTTTTATATTATTATACTCAGTTATTCAAAATATGTAGCATAAATATATAAACACTTAATTATAATGGTTGGATTAACTTTTATTAGATAGTTGACTGTGGAAAAGCTTGAAATTAAACAAATAAAAATATGCAACTGATTGCTTATGACACAGTATGAAATGTAAACACATTATTTTATATATTAAATTTAATTTTTAATATATATATTGTTAATATTCAAGTGAAACATAAATAATTAAATCATTAAATATTAAATAATCATATAAATCTCTAAAATCATAAATTTCAAGACAATATTTAAAGATTCTTTTCACTAACTTTTGGTTGTCATTTATACTTGTTTAATCAAATTTATAACACACTATTTAGTTTGTCCTTATTGATTATACTTTTTGTAGATTTTTTTACTGAACAACCAATAAATAAATCTAGTTTTAGATAATATAAGATATGGTTGTGAAAATACAACTATATAAGAGAAATAAAATATTTAAACAAATAAAAATAACATGATAATGAAACAGTTAGGTGATAAAAGTTTTTTTTTAATTATTAGATGATATAAGTTAATCCGTATAAATATTTATATAATAAATTATAGTGTTAATTAAAGCAAAATTATACTCCTTCCGTTTCATAATATTTGATTTTGTCTTTTTACATACTAAACTACAAAAATTTAAAAATTCTTATTTTAATTATATATTCACTCAAATTTTAAAATAATTAATATCTTTTAATTATCTATTTAATATTTTTTAAATTTTATTTTAATTTATAATTTTATTAAATAATAATAAAAATTAAATTTTATAAAACACTCAAAATTAAAAAACCAGTTACTAGTTATTAATTGTAAAAAAGCAACAAAACTATTTATATTAACTCAAATAGTTTTCTCAATTTCTGTTTATTTAATAATTATGAAGTACAAATACTTTTAAAAATTTAGATAAAATCTCAAATATAACGTCGTAGGATTCCTTAAGAAAGACATATTCGTATTCCATATTTGAAAATTCTAAAACATTTAATGGCTATGTATATCCTTACACTGTTCATTCACAAATAATGTTCAGAGTTCAGAGACTTGTTGGATGACAGAATAAAATAAACTAAAAAGTTAGCAAAAGAACAAACAAGAACAGCTGTCACTTTCCTCCATTAGTTCTTCAATATTCTCTCTCTTACTCAAAAGTAAAAAATGAAATCAAGAAACCCTAAATCAGGAAAGCAAATAAACAATTAAAATAATTAAATCATTCCTCAACTTAGTAATACAATAGCTCTCTCTTATTGCATTATTGGAGCAACCACACTTGTTGTCTCTCTCTCTCCCTCCACTTTTCTCTACCTAAACCCATCTTCTCTTTTTTTATATAATATAAAAATTTCATCTTTTTTTTTTCTTTCTCTTTTGGAGTTTTATCTTCTACTTACTACTGGTTAGGTGTATGGATTTGGTAAGATTTCTCAAACCTTCAAATACTAAACCTTTTTTCTTATATTATTTTATGAATAACATGTTTACTTTTTTTCCTTTTTTTTTTAATTTTTAAATTCTTGTTTATAATTAAGTAGACAGAAAAAATGAACTTTTTTAATGATGAAGTGAAACTCAAACTGCAAGTTTTTTCTTTTCTTCCCATTTCATTGGATCTGTTCTTGTTATATATCTCTGCACTTTTATAATAGGTTTCCCTTTATGGGAGTTTTTATTTATTTATTTTTGTTTTAATTAATTATATAAAATTGTGGAAAAATAGATAATTGTGTTTAGCTTCAACTGTAAAAACAAGTCTTTTAATGTTTCTGAGTATCAAATTTGTTTTTTTTTCTTGTTTTTATATGTGTTCAAATTGATGTTTTAATCAAGTTAAAAAAATTCTAGAGATTTAGAGTAGCAATAAAGAAAAGATGAAATCTTCAGATTTATTGTTTGTGTTGTGTTTCTTCTTACAGTGATTGAAGAAGACTACAAGAAAGACACAATCTTTGAGATGGATTGGAACTTCAAACTAAGCTCTGGGTTTTTATCTGAATTCAGTCAAGAATCTGTTCCAGATTTAACCCAAATCGATGGTTCAATCTCGTTTGGTGGGTCATCATCATCATCATCACAACCTAAAGGAGATTTTTCATTTGATCTAAAACTTGGAAGAAACATTAGAAACTCCTCTTCCTCTGTTTTTAGTGAAACAGAGCAAATTATAACAACAAGTACTTTGATGAAACCAGAGAATTCAAGAAGCTTGAGTTCAAAGAGAACAAGATCAAATAGTTTAGGAACCAATCAGATTCCTATTTGTCTTGTGGATGGTTGTGAATCTGATTTTAGTAATTGTAGAGAGTATCATAAGAGACATAAAGTTTGTGATGTTCATTCAAAAACTCCTGTGGTTAGAATCAATGGTCATAAACAGAGGTTTTGTCAACAATGTAGTAGGTAATAATAAAGGTTTAACCTTTGTTGTTGTTGTGTTAATGAAACATGATTGAGCATTGTTGTTTTGTTTGAATTAGGTTTCATGCTTTGGAAGAGTTTGATGAAGGTAAGAGAAGTTGTAGAAAACGTCTTGATGGACATAATAGAAGAAGAAGGAAGCCTCAACCTGATCCGATTCCTCGTCCTTCGAACTTCTTTAATGGTTTCCAAGGTCTATAAAAAGTTAGTTTCTTTGATCCAGTAGACCTACCTATTCTTACCATGATCTGTGTGTGTTTTCAGGTAGCAAAGTGTTGGAGTTTGGTTCACATGTGTTTCCAACTACATCTGTTGCGAGACCGAACTATGCAAACGGTCTTGTGGCTGCGAATGGTTATACACAGAACCAAAGCTATGCTCCTGGTTCTTCACCTGTAAAGACAGGTCTAATGTTTCCACTCTCTTCTTCTCCAAATAGTAGTAGAATCATAGGGAAACAATTCCCATTCTTACAAGAAGAAGAGAGTTCGAGAACCGCACTGTTATGTGAGAGAATGAAGAGTTGTCATCATGACTCTGATTGTGCTCTCTCTCTTCTGTCATCATCTTCTTCCTCTGTGCCACATTTGCTTCAGCCACCAGTTTCTTTGTCTCAAGAAGTAGTTGAGACAGGTTTTTATGGGTCAGGGTTGTTTGAGAATGTGAGTGTAGTCTCGGATGGATCGGTTTTATCAGGTAATGAGACTGTAGCCCTTCCACAAACATTCCCATTTCACTGGGAGTAGTAGTAGGTAGATTTGTTGTGTGTGACTCTTTTATATTCTCTTGTATCTTTATTTTTCGATGTTTCTATATGATTGTTTCTGAGTTGTTTGTGTGTTTATGTCATTTGCTTAGTTGATGAGTTCACAATTAGTAGGTACTTAACAGTAAGAGTGCATAACTCTTTAAAATCCTTAATGGTATATTAGATTATGAGTTAACAATTGTTATCTGATCATTTTGTCCATTGATCAAATAATCTGAAGATCAACAGTATGTTATTGGGCTTCTCCAAAACCGTCAATTACGAATTGGACATGATCGGACCACAAACAACACGACTATTTTGACCGAAGACTTATTGAACCAAAGCTGGTTGGCAATTACTCATTGGCCGGTTTAGTCGTTTTTATAGTTAAAACAGAACAAGAAGAGCATATAAGTAAGAGTCATAAGTGTCTGATGAATCGTGAACCTTCAGATTTGTGGACCTCTTGATGATCATTGAGGAAAGCGAGAGGAAGAAGCTAATGAAGAAAATGAGAAGATTTGATTCACGTTCAATCTTGGCACTCTTACCTGACTCATTTCCAAAATACAATTTAAACTTTTTACATTACTTGAAACATTTTTTTTTTTAATTTTACATATTTTAACATAAAACAAACAACATCAAAATGGCTACTGAGATGTTCCAAGAGACTTATTATATATATCCATATATTTGTTAGCCTGTCTATTTTGGCTAAAATTTTATATAACCTTTAAACATATTTATATACTCTAACCTATCAATTTGGTAACAAAAATAAAAATTGTATAATTAGTCAACTCTTCATTTTGTCATTACTGAAAATTTCGAAACAAGTTACTTATGCATAGCAAGTTTTTGTTATGTTCTGCTGATTTATCGAATTAAATTTGATGTCATAATAACGAACAATACAAAACATAAGTATAAATTACACATATAATAATCACGTAATTATGGAAAAGCTGATCATATGAAAAATGCAAAACGCATATAGATAATAAAAAGAAAAATAAATATTTGTCTAAGAAAAGAGTGGATTAAAGGCCAGGAATAGGTATAACGACGGTGAAGACAACGACGAGACCGAAGTAAATGAAGGCGTGTGCAACGATTGAGTATCCACTCGTCTCCATCTTCCCAAAGTCTACAAAGTTGTTGTTGCCCGGAAACTGAAATAACAATCCCGGCGTCAGAAGCACGAACAGCACCGTCGCTACCAACGCTGTAAGCCACTCTGCCATTTAGAAAGATAGAGATAAAGAAAAGTTATGCTAATAGAAAGATATGGAGGAGTTTATATTACTTACGATTATGTTTGAACCATCGAGTATTGTTGGTGAAATGACATAATATAGTTTGTGATGTGTCGTTATACGTTAGCTCTGTCGTGGTCAAACGTTTGGGATGATTGAGTTGGGTTAATGTCTGAGAGATTCGTTAGACGACGGTTGAGTGGTCTCTTTCATTTTCTAATATTGTTAATCATTTGCTTTCGTTGACTAAAAAGAAGTTGACAGTCCTTACCTAAATGGATAGTAACGAAATACAAGCATATGTGGAAAGAAAAATACAAGCATACTAGGTAATAACCCGCTAGCTTCGCAGCGCGGAGTAATATTTTCTATATATATATCATTAAATATATTTTATATATAAGAGATTAAGAGATAAATCAAATAAGATATAAAATATTTAGTTTGAGTTGTTAAAAGAAAGTTATTTTAAGAGAGTAAAAAGAAAAGTAGGAGAGTAAATGAAATGAAAAGAAGAGTAGTAGAGTTAAATAGGATAAAAGAGATAAAATAGTCACAAAATAAAACTAATCAAATGACGCTATTGACTATTGTTTGGGTAGTTTTATCTTCGAGTAGGATAATATCTTATATATATGATTAAATATATGATTTATATTA
>KE156711.1:139399-150624 GCA_000411055.1 Leavenworthia alabamica
CCAGACACCACTACCACCGCCACCACCGACACCTCAGATGGAGAATCATCAGTTCAGAGATTTCTGGTTAGAGCAGGTAGAAAACACCACCGATTTCAAACGTCACCAGCTTCCATTAGCTCGAATTAAGAAGATAATGAAGTCAGATCCTGATGTCCACATGATCTCCACTGAGGCTCCTATCTTCTTCGCCAAAGCTTGTGAAATGTTCATTTCCGATCTCACGACTCGTTCTTGGCACCATGCGGAGGAGAACAAACGCCGCACTCTTCAAAAATCTGATATCTCCGCCGCAGTGGATCGTACTTTCACATTTGATTTCCTTCTTGATGTTGTTCCAAAGGATGAGTCCCTCACCGCTGATCATGGCTTTATGGCTATGCCACATCCTAATGATGGAGTGATGCCTTATTATTATCCTAATGGAGTTGTGATGGGAACTCCGGTGGTTGATGGAAATGGAACGTACGCGGCACCGGAGGAGTGGCAAGGTGCTTGGACTGGGATGGTTGATGAAGGAGAGGATGAGGAAGAGGATGAGGCTGAGGAAAATGGAGGAAACGGCGGCGGAGAATGAAGTGTAGATTGGGTTTTAGGGTTTGTAACGCTTATGTGAGTTTGGATTTATGTTAATAAATTTGGATAAAAACAATGTAATAAACAATGTTTTTATTTAAATCTTTTATTTTCTTACATCTCATGCCTTCAAAGCTAATACCAAAATCAAACAAAATCAGAATAAAACATATGATCATAGCTTAGTTAATATTCTCCTTTATCTCTCTTTAGTTTTTCACTGTAACCACTAGTTCATGAGTGTTCTTAATGTGATTCATGTAAGTATAACTTATAGTTTTTTTTATTCTTCCATTCTTATATAAACATGTTATTATATTATCTATAAAACAACAACAAAGTTCACAAATGTGATTTCAAGAATTTTTTTTCTTTCTTCAACATTATTTCGATCAACTTTATCCTCATTTGTCTCCTCAAAGCTTCTCTTATATTTTCTTGTTTCGCAGAAATGCTTCTGAATCCAAGACATCAAGATTCTTCTACAATTCAAGTTATTCTCTTCTTATTGACAAGATTGGATTTTACAATTGGTGTTCATATTGAGAGGACATATTAGTGTAGTGAATATTATACTAGTTAATATTTTCTTGTATTTCCACTATCTCTATTAATTTAATGTGATTCATATACGTTATAAACTCTTAGGATTCTTCATTCTTATATAAATATAGTATTATCCTATCAATAAAAGACAAACAAGAAAGTTCACAAATGTGATTTCAACGTAAACTCGTTATCAAGAAACGTAAACCAACAAGAGAGGAATATGCTTATGTACGTGGGCCTTAAAATGATTACAAGCCCAATAGTAAATATCAAATTTTTTGCTGACGTGGTGACTTAGTCCACGTGTTATCAAGCCTCGCTTTGTGATTGGTCTTTGTGACGTTCTTTCATCGTTTCTTCCGATTTAAAGAAGAAAAAAAACACAAACACAAAAAATTCAGATCAGATTCAATTTTCATCAATTCAGAGATCCTTCGGAAAAATATACGATCGCTATGGACGCCATTGATTCCGTCGTTGATCCTCTCAGAGACTTCGCTAAAGATAGCATTCGTCTTGTTAAGCGTTGCCACAAACCAGATCGTAAAGGTATCATTACGATTCAGAATTAGTATTAAAATTTACTGGATCTAATAAGAATATGATGTGCGTTGTAGAATTCACGAAAGTGGCTGTTCGTACTGCGATTGGATTTGTAGTAATGGGATTCGTTGGCTTCTTTGTTAAGCTCATCTTTATTCCAATCAACAACATCATCGTCGGTGCTACTTAGGTATTGATTATTATTACTTTTGTGTAGATTTAAAATTGATTAGATCTTATCTTAAGAGAATCTATTTGTATTGTTTAATTTCAATAACTTTAGGCCTTTGTGATTGTGTAGTTTTCATTGACTGCAGAAATTTCAAACATTTTTTTTGTTTGCATGAATTTTATTATGTTCTAATTTTGGTATTTGTTTAGAAATTTATAGGTTGATGATATAAAATCAAGATCTGTGTGTGAAGCAAATCAAATTCAATGAGAAAATAGATAGAATATATCTGTTAAATGTTAATGATTTGTGTATTGATTATTTTGTGTAGATGTTATTGTGTTTATATAGTAACATCAATTATTGTGTGTTCATTGTTGTAAGGATCCATCTTGAGACTATGAAAATGAATTTTACACTTAAAAAGAAGCTAATTTTTATTTGTTTACAGAAATTACAAACATTTTATTATTCATTGTCTTCTGATTTTGGTGTTCTTTGAAAAGCTTGCGAACATACGAGACTAGAATCTGATAATATATGAGACTTTTAGTTAAGCATATAGTTGATGAAACAATTTGCTTTCTTCTACTAAATGATGTGAATACTGTTGTTTACTTTTACTTTGAGAATTTACTATTCTAAGCCTTTATTTTTGGTGTGTTTGCAGAAAGCAATAGAAAAGAGAAACTGAGTTTTGAGAAAGATGAAGGCACAAGTCTGTTTCTATGTTTTGTGTAATCGGATTCCATTTGTTTCATTGTCTTTGTTTTTTGTTTTAATTCACAGCTGAAAAAATCAGACTTGCTTTAATCGTAGAGCGAAATAATTTAGTAAGCTTTAACCAATGAGTTCATTGGTCCGTCTCTCATAGGCACCTAAAGTTCTCGTACACTAGTCTCCAATGTTTAGTAGAAAACTAGAAAGTTGTGATAACCAACTAAAGCCATGAATGAAAAGGCCAACTTTTAACCATCACGCAATTGGGTTTTTAAACCAAAGACCTCAACTATACTATGGCTCAATGAGACGGGCCCATGCTAAATAACGTTTAGGTGTGGTGGTCTCAACATATCCACATCTGCAAATACCCAAGATTACACTAAATTATATCTGAATGGATACAAGCATAGTTTTATTTTTATAAGATTTTATTTTTAAAACCCTAATCAATTTAAATCCGACAAAATTCTAATCAAACCAAAATCAAAATGTAAAAATTATTCCGTTGTATTTTAAAAAACTAAAAGCAAAACAATAAAAATACCATTAATAAATCAATTTTTAAGAAAAAGAATCACAATAATGCACATTTATTAGTCAAATTCTCGACTAATTACTCATTTACCTTTAGTTTAAACACTATACACTACAAACCAAATTACTAAAATGTTTAAAAATGATGGGTTTATTAATATATATTTACTGTCCAAAGCACCAACTTATCATATTTTAAATTAGATATTATATACCTTTAACAGCTGAGATTACAACCAATAGCTTTATATGCATCATATTAGACATTTTTTTATAACTTTACCTCCATAAGTCTAAATATTACCATTCTCTCATAATTGTATTTTACAGTTAAAAACATAATTCAACTATCCAAATTTTACCTCATAAAATTTACATTCAATTATAATTTCACTTTACACTTTAGTAGTTTTTTTTTCACTTCACTTTACACTTTAGTTGTTAATCAATAACTTTTACTTCATCCATCAATCACGTTCAACTAGTGTACATCTTTAGAAAACTTAGGAATACTAATTATACATATATTCCACCTTTAGTTTTTTTCTTTCAAGAACTTCTATTTTATATACATAAACTAAAATTAAAATAAAATAAAATGTAGCTAATGCAAAAAAAAAAGAAATTTGCATAGGCCCACGAAGTTGTTAGGCACGGCCGTGGCGAGCTATTCATAAAAGGTATGATTATAAGAGTCAACACATAGATTGCGTGTGTTTGGAGCCTAAACAAACATGTTTTGTTCTAAAATAAAATATCACATAACCAAACACATGAATGGTTTGTCTAAAGAAGGCCAAGCATTTTTCCTAACATGGTTCTTTTGATTTATTTTTTTTATTTTATATTTTAGTAATGTCTTAATTGGTAAATCTTGAACATGCAGCAATTCTTCTCTCAAATAATTTTATTGACTCCTTTTGGTGATACTCCCAAAATTCATGATGAAGCATGTGGCCACTTCTCTTTGGAATCTCATCATGTAATTATATATTTTCTTTTCTTTCTTTTTTTTTTAATTATGTTTGGAACTCTTTTGTTTATGTTTTTGAGACTTTAATTTAACATTTGATAAAGTAAAATTTTCAAAATATTTAAGTTAATAAAATGGTAGGCATATATAGAAAGTTAGAACTTATGATTAAGTGGAATAAGTCTTATATAATATTCATATAATAATAATATAAAGTTACACCAATAAACCATGGGCATATATCATCGAATACATTTAATAAAATATCATAGTCATTGTTATTTCGTGTATTGTTGGGCATTGTTCATATGTGACTCGTCTTTAGCATTTCTTAATGGTGTTTTATGGAAGTAATCAAAAGAAACTTCTCTACCATTATATTCCCTCTATGAATATATAATATACTATTCGAATTATTGTTCTACAAAATTAATGGTTTAGAAGATCGCATTTAAAGCATGCAGTATTTAATGTCTTCACCACTAATTAGTTTTGAGTTAAAACTCTCAAAATTTATCAAAAATGAGGCTGGTCTTTACTTGTGATAATGTTACGTTTTATATTATGGTTAAATCTATTTTAATTACAATATTTTGGGTGTTAACCTGCCAAACTCCTCAAAGGTTTTGATCTATATTAAGAAAATATAAATGTCAATTCATAAAACGACATTTGATGATGGAACTTAAGTTTGCTTGTGTACATAGCGAATGTCTCCTAATGGCTTCATGATTATAATATCAATAATACCTAAATTTTCAATATTTGGGACTTAAAATAAACATATATGTTGATCTGTGACAGACGTACAAATACAAAGCATTGTCATGACATAATTCATAATTGTTATGTTCTGATTTGAAGTTTCATAATAAAATAAAATTGTTATGTTATGATTGTCACGTTTTGGTTGAACTGCGTTTGCATTTTAAAATTATTAAACTCCTTTCTAATTTAGTTATTAATATTAATTGAAATAAAGTTTTTGTTATGTTCGTGTATCTACGTAGTACTTAGATATTTATTTTTATATATAGACATATATATTGACGCTTCGTGGTCACTCGGAGACAAGAGTAACTTGTGTGCCAAATCATATATTCTTGAGAGTGTATGAATGAAGTTATTAAAATGACAATCACAAATTATTGTAATTAATTAAAAGTTTAAAAATTTTAGTTTCATGCACATGTATTTTAGATATGGACTAATATTGCAATATTCGTGTTACCAAATTTGAGAAGATTGTGTCACAATATAAATTACATAGATGTTATTAAGCTAATATGAAAAAGAGTTTATTTGTTAATGTAAATTAAAAGAATATTAAATACAATGAAAATATCAATTATATCAAGTGTTACGTCAAAGAAAATTCGCAGGAATCCAAAGATCACTAGTCATACAATAATTCATAGATATTATTGAACACCTATAATAGCAACGTGTTGAGACTATACTCGATTTATAGAATCTACGAATCAGAACTATGATATATAATCCAGACTATGTTAAAGAAAATGCCTAGGGAGAATTGTTGGAGCTTCGCTTAGTGATTATTTTCCTGTTTTTGTTGTTTAATAATTTTAGAGAATGAACTAAAGAAGATGTACTGAATCTATGATTTAAAAAGTTCAATTCTTTTAAATATTACTAAATTTAATTTATATTCCATAAATATCACTAAAATTGATTTTAAAAAATTACTACTTAATAATTTAATAAAATTAGAAATAAAATTTTATTTTAAGAAAATTATATAAATCCTAAACAATATATTCTAAACTCAAACACTATATATTAAAATCTAATCTTAGATACTAAATTCTAATCTCTAAATAAAAATTTTAAAACTTAAATAATAAATACTAAACTCAAACACTAAATACTAAACTCTAACCATAAATATTAAACTCTAACCCCTAAATAATAAATACTAAACTCAAACATTAAACATTAAATTCTAACATTAAATTAAAAATAAATATTTTTATAAAAAAAATTATAATTTTTAATAAAAATATATCGTTAATAAAAAGTGGTATTCATGTCCAAATAAAAAATTAATGTAATTTTATCCAATAAAATATATTTGATGGTATTAGAAGGAATTATTCTTAATTTAGTTTAAAATAATAAATAATGTGTTGTTGAAATATAAATTTTTAAATAGTTACCAAATTTCAGTATTATTGAATAGTGATTTTAAAAACTATAATTAAATTCACTATTATTAAAAAATATGATAATTTGATTTAAGTTCATTCAAATTCAGTCGGATCATCTTAAATTTAATTAGAAATTAATCAAATCTTTTCACATGTTTCATTTCAATATATCCCCTAAAATTTTATTTATAGAATCCCAAAAATAATATACTATGCGAATATTTTGAAAACATTTCGTCTTAGTATGTAAGAAAACACGGATTCAAAAATATTACAAAAATATTTTTGACTAATGTAGATTTTTGCAGATATATTCAGAATTATGAAAATCTTATAAAAATATAACTAAATTGTTAACAAAAATTGTCCCAAAAGAATAATCTTTTTGGACTAAAGTCACACATCTACCCAACCCGAAGCCCGATCCGGCTAGGCACGGCAACGTACGAGCGCATGTATGTGATTTTGCATAATGTTATTTATCTCCTACACCATATTGCTCCTTTACAAAGCTAATGAACCTTAGTATAAGTGTATCACTATATATAATGAATCAATTTTCAAATTCCAACGTGGGATATTTTGATTATTTTGACATATAAGTATACAAATTATATCCATTTTGATAACAATAGTATTAGTCAAAACGTTTTACCATTTATTAGATATTAAATAGAAAACGTATCGCGAACTAAACTGAAGTTGATCCCACATGAAATCATGTAAATTATGTCCATTATACAATTCTTGCAAGCAAACTTTTTTATTTATAATTTAATTAATAAAGAGTTTGAACAAAAGATGATGATGGCATGCAAATGGCACAGTGTGGGAACAAAATGCAACACTCATTATTAACCAAACCCATCGACCCATCAAATAAATAATTAGAAATAATTCATCTATTTTAAATAAAATAAAAAAAATTTAGTTTTGGTTTTGTCTGTTTTTTTGGTGGTAATGAAAAGGATGAGTCTTCCACCAACTCCAATCTTCATCCTTCTAAATCTTATCCACATGCAATCTCATTCCATCTAGTTTCATCCTTTTCTAAAAATAAATATAATTAGTAATTTTATTTTTATTATTGATTTTAAGAAATGAATATATTGTAATTTATTGTTTATCAATGACCCTACAAAAAATATCTTACTTGTTGGTTGATAACTTGTATTGCAAAACTCTTTTCCTCCTTGGCCTTGTTGTCTCACAACTTGGACAATACGTGTTCTTATTGAGGATGCATGCTTGTTGCATCTAGATAAGGATCATGTTTTCACGACCAAAATAATAAATATATGGATGATGTTCCATTTAATACATACCAATAAAATCAAATCTGTGTCATATACCGAGATATCTGTACATGATGCTTCTGGACTAACATAACCAATGTTCTAAAATACTTATATGACTGTATATATACTATATATAAAAAAAAATTGTAATGTACTTATGATTTACATTAAATTTGTATAATATTGATTATATAGTTGTATTTATAAAATATAAATAGTATGTATATAACATTGTATATAAAAGTTTTTGTATTTTTTAAAATATTTTAATAAAATTACATAGTTTAACTTTGATTTATACTATATTTTAAGACTAACTTTATTGTTTGTTTAGTTAATATTTAGATATATATATTATAAAAATATTTTATGTGTAATTTTTGTATATTTATTTATATATTATACTATCTCTTGCCGTACATCTAGCATATACAAAGAAGTGTATTAATTCCTCTTATTTTAGAGTTAACAAATAAAATTATAAGTATGCTATATTTTTTGACCAAAAAAAAAAGTATGCTATATTTAGCATAGTACACATGAGGATTGTGTCTTAATCCATCAGTTTAACTAAACATTAAGCAACTGAGGATTTATAACCTTAGCTCTGACTAATATTTATAAATCCCAAAATAAAAGACTTTGACTAATATATTCACTTATGAGATATTATAATATTCCATATTCTTATCCTAAGAGATAACCTTAGTGAAAGGTTAGTATTGTTTTCTTAGTAGACACCCATATGTAATGATTAAGGTTCTCTTGTCTACAACTTCACTCCAAAAAAATAGACAAATTGTAGAAAAATAACAAATAAAAACATGGTTTAGTAACTTTGCTTACAATTAAACTATGGCCAACCATATGTATTCGTATGTGACGGCCACATGATCTTTTTTTCTTCCGTACTAATGTGTCCCTCTTCACATTTGCTTATTGATATTTTTTTTCTCCAAAAGCCATGTGGTGGGATGTGGAATTTTGACTAAAGTCAATTAAATTTAAGACACTTGTATTTTATATAAATTGTTATTAGGATGGTTGTGGCTAGTTTATCGTTTAGGTTTTGAATGGCTTTGCCATTTGGTAATGTGGTAAAATGAACTTAATCGTTTTTAGTTAGTTGACTTTGAAAATTATAAGTTTGTCTCACAAATTTTTATTCTTCTTTCTCTAGACTTTTGGGGATATTAAAAGATTGAGTTAAGCAAAAACATTATAAAAGAATTACTGTGAAACTGATGGAATTCTCCATCGTATTTTTATTTCGTCGGAATATTCAAAATTTAAAGAGTTATATTAATGTTTATATTATCCGACAGAATTCCGAAGAAATTTATTATTAAAATTAAAAAATATGTTCTCTAGTAGATATTTATATTTTTGTTCAAAAATATACTAGTCTATTATGTATCTCGAGTCAAAATTACCAAAAGATGAGTATATATAAAATATATGCGAGTTCGTGAACTTTGCTAGAAATTAACACTTTGCCAAAATTTTCATATGTTAAGATGGAGTTAGTTTGATATCACTTGTGTTGGACTATAAGATTTGACAATTACATGAAGAGAAACCAATTATGTGAACCATATGTTACAAAAATAGATTAGGAGATAGAATGAAAGTATATTAGGTGTCGGTACTGTTAATATATTCTTAAATACATCATGATAAAATACGCAGATTGAAAGATAAATTTTAAAATAGTTAATAAAATTTAATATTATTGTATTAATGATTTTGAAAAATTTATTAAAATCTACTATTATTAGAAATAATATTAAAATTTGAATTTTAAATTTCAGATGAGATTTTTATGGATTTTCACAATTTTTAGAAATGAGTGATAGAGTTTTTCCGCTAAAAATCAAATATAAAACTGATTAAAAAAAAATCGATCCGAATCCGATCTAGTTTAACTTCAAAATCTGATCGGTTTCTATATTAAATAAATTTTAGATTCAAAACCGAACCGAATCTAAACATAAATAATTTTATATAATCGAATTAACCAAAATAAAAAATTAATTTTACTTTAAACCGATTAATTTTATCTTGAACTGGTTAAATACTTTTTTAGTTTCTGTTAATTTGGATTATCTTAATTAACTTCAGATTATTAGGATAATTCAGATTTTTCAATTTCATTTTAGAATACAAATTTTTTTTACAAACCGAATCTGAACGAAATTTTTTTGGATTGTGTACGTTTTCTAAATTTTCTGCGATACATGTTATCCTATGTTTTGGATTGTGTACGTTTTCTATTCAAATAAAATACGTAATTCTGTTTTGATAACATGTCACCGTACGTTTTTGGCAGACAATAAGTGATTTGTAGTTTATGCCAACAATGATATTTTACAGTATTAGCCGAAAATAAAATTTAGTAGTTTTTTGCGTATAATTATAATTTTATATTTTTTTCTAGTAGAATTTAAATTTTACGGTTTTGAGGGAAAAATATAATTTTTTGTTATTAGTCAAAATTGAGATTTTGCAGTTTTGTGTGAAAATATAATTTTAAGATTTAGAGTTTTGACGTAAAATTGTAATCAAAACTGTAATTTTGCAGTTTCTCAACTAAAAGTTTTTACAATTTTGGTGAAAATATATTTTTGAGATTTAGTAGTTTTTGGCCAAAAAAATATAATTATACAATTTTTCTCCTAAAATTGAGATTTTATTGTTTTAAAATAAATATCATTATAAAATTTTGCTGTTGAAATTTTTTATATGAATGAATCATCGTAATAAATAAAGTTTTTATCACAAATTAAATATTAATTCACATATTTTTTCAAATAGTTTATCTAGACTATAAAACAAATCAATAAACATAAACAACATTCAAATGAATAATGAGCAAAACAAACATGGCCTTACTCAAATTTATTTGTAAGTCAAAAGGAGGAATTAGATAAACTTAATGAAAATGTTCTACACGAAAAATCAGTATATGAAACTAAATACGTTTAGATTCAAAAAAATATATATATTATTTTCTTGCCTTGAAGGCTTTGACCAAGATTTTGCCTATAAATACAGGCTCTTCTTCTTTCTCCAGATTCCTCTGCCCTCTCTCCACTCTCATCGGTTACAACACAAACCAATAAAAACTAATCTTTCTTCATCCTTCTCCCATGATGCATCTCAACAAGAAACTAAGGTTAGAGAAGAACCAAAACCACACAGTCAACAACAATGATAACTACTTCGATGACTTACCCGATGATCTCATCATCTCTATCTTCTGTAAACTCAGTTCTTCCGCTTCATCTCCTTCTGATTTCCTCACCGTAACCACCACGTAAGTCTCCGGCAACCGGCAAATGCATCTTCTCCATCCATCTACTCCAACTAATTTTTAACATCTCAAATTTTCAGATGCAAAAGATTGAATCGGTTAGCTTTACATCCTCTGGTTTTATCAAACGCCGGAACTCATACTTTAGCCGTTACACCGGAGAAATGGTCAGAATCATCTCACAAATTTCTCAAACTTTGTGTTAATGCCGGAAACATCGATGCTTGTTACGCTCTTGGAATGGTTCGTAATCTTTAAAAACCTTCAAAATCTCTATTTCGATTTTAAAATCTAATTTTTGATTTTATTTTTTATCTTCAGATTCGATTTTACTGTCTTCAAAATCATGGAAGTGGCGCGACTTTAATAGCTAAAG